>JAOXJP010050050.1:0-30326 GCA_025762735.1 Platanus orientalis
CTCTCTCTCTCTCTCTAAGCTGCTTAGACTTACCTTTTTTTTTTGCTGGGGGGAGGGGGGTGGGGAAGAGGAGGGGCAAGCATCAACCCAATTCATTGGGAATGAAATGCTGCCTAGGGGACTTGAAACCCCGACCTGTCTCATGGTGAGACCATACCACAAGTGGGTTTGATTTAACTGGTATGTGTATTATTATTAATATTTCAGGGGTCGATCAACGACAGAGAGTTCACAGAGAAGCTGCTGAAGGAGCAAAAGATCGATGTGGTGATATCAGCTGTGGGTGGCGACAGCATCTTAGACCAGCTCTCCCTCGTCGACGCCATTAAAGCTGTGGGCACCGTTAAGGTATGATCGCTCGCAGTGGTGGCGGCGGCGGCTTCGCTGACTTTTATAGTTTTTATGTCTTCATTCAGTCTTTCTCAAGTGTCACCCACTACTTAGTAGTTGATGTTGATCTTGGTTTTGGTTTTGTTTATATTTAAAATTAAAGAAGTGTGTGTGTGTTGTGTTACAGAGGTTCTTGCCGTCAGAGTTCGGGCACGACATAGACAGGGCTGATCCGGTGGAGCCGGGGCTGAACATGTACTTGGAGAAGCGTAGAGTTCGGCGGTCGATCGAGCAGGCAGGCGTACCCTTCACCTACATCTGCTGCAACTCTATAGCTGCTTGGCCCTACTATGACAATACTCATCCTTCTGAGGTTTTACCACCGTTAGATCGCTTCCAAATCTACGGTGATGGTAGCGTCAAAGGTATCATTCATTCTTTAATAAGAAACAAAATCTTTGTAGGATTTTGGTGAAGCTATAGTTGTTTCTTCGGACAAGTTACCCTGTTACTTTTTACTTTTTTTTATTTTATTTTATACCAAGTACGCTATATAAACTGCATGGTATCAAAAATGCGTTTTGGAGGGTATTCTTGTCATTTCAGTGAAAATATCTGTTGAATGATGGGTTTTTTTATTTTTATACGATTCTGTTGACTTTTGAATGTTGGTTGGACTTGGGCCTAAGCTTGTACGGTACACTCTTTTCTTTCTTTCTTTCTTTCTTTTTTGATATTTTTAAAGACCGTTGGATTGGAATCTTTCTGGGGGTAAAATCGACAAAATGAAAGAAGCAGATCTTTGGTGAATACGGGTGACAGATGGGTCGGGTTGTTCACCACATCTTGAGGTCTGTCGGATTCCTCTGCCCTTTCAATATCATGGCGTACTTGCAGGTGTACGTGTCAAGCAGCCACCTGACATGGTTGGACCACCTTACTCTGCGTCACGGGGCACATACACTCTTTGCAAAGAGACCCACCACCCTTTGTGTCTGTGGCGTACCGTCATACAGAGTAAGGTGGCGCAGAGGATACGGTCCGGAGGGTAGAAAGGAGAGGCTTGTCGTAACGTCGTTTGTAGGGACGTGTTTGGTGAATGAATAGTGTGGCAATGGTTTTTACAGCCCATTCTATTATCCGCAGCTACGTAGGGATTATTCTGCTGGTCCAAAAGCATCTGAGGATAGTCTAGTGGATTTATTCACTCTGGATAAAGCCAAGAATTAGAATAAGGTTTGGATCATCTCCATTTCTGAATGATTAAGTCCATCCTTCAGTGCTCATACCTAGAAGGGTATTTTTGTAAATAGACAAAAACTTGATTTTGAGTCATCTCCAGTCTAACAGGAGAGATACCAATCTGAAATACCACATGATCCCTAACAAAGGGTACTTTAGTAGATATATTCAACAGTATATCTTCTGTGTATTTACTTAAATGCCCTCCTCTTTTTAATGGGTATACCAATTACCAGTCACCACCTAATGGCTGTTTAGTCTACACAAAGGTTGTCAATGGGCTGATGAGCTAGAACGGCTTAGCTCGGAGCTCAACAAGTCATGAGCTGAACTTGAACCCTGAAACGTAAAGCGTGTAGAGTGGAGTGGAGTACAAGCATCCAATTGAACTCGTTTAGCTAAGTGAGTCTGAAGTGACCTAGATTCAACTCGATAAAAACTTAACAGGAAAACCGTCTTTAGCCTTTAATAAGCATTGAGGCCTGAAATAATAAGACCGAGCCGAAATTGAGTTAAGCAGGACAAAATGCCCACTTTGGATTTGGCTTGTTTGTTTTTTCGAAACAAAAAAAAAATATGGTAAACATGTGAGGTAGTTGTGTTGATGTTTGAATAAGATTTCTCACACAAAACCTATCTGGTATGTTTCACAGCTTATTTCATTGCCGGAACTGACATCGGAAAGTTCACAATAAAGGCGGTGGACGACACCCGTACCCTCGACAAATCCGTCCATTTCCGGCCGCCATGCAACTTCCTCAACATAAATGAGCTTGCTTCTTTGTGGGAGAAGAAGATTGGAAGAACCCTTCCTAGAGTAACTATCACAGAAGCCGATCTGCTTGCTGCTGCCGAAGGTTCTAACTCTTGGAACAACCTCCAAATACTCTTCATGTCGCTAATCGTGTGATATCCATACCCTAAGTTGGTTTTTCCAAACATTTTGCAGAGAATTGCATCCCACGCAGTATCGTTGCATCGTTCACTCATGATATTTTCATAAAGGGGTGCCAGATTAATTTCTCGATTGATGGACTGAATGACCTTGAAGCAACTTCTCTCTATCCAGACATCCCTTTCCGGACCATAGACGAGTGCTTCGACGACTTTGTTGCCAAGTTAGTTGACCCGGCAGTTGAGCAGGTAGCTGAGCAGCCAGCGGTCAGTGCAAACGACTATACTGTTAAGAGAGTCGAGCAGCCGGTGGTGGCCGACGATGGGATCACCACCACGCAAAATCCCATGGTAGAAGCATTGGCTATCACGGCGTCATGTGCTTGATCAGTCATCATCGTATTGATAGATGATTTTGGTAGGAAATGTCTCCCATAATCACATCAACAGGGTAAATTGATCCCATTTCTCAAATTGATGTAAGTTTTGGTTGGGAAAACTTTTTATCAATAATCTGAGAGTCAATTTTGTCAATCAAGCTTTCAGTTTTGGGCTCCAAATGAATATCATCGAAAGCCTTGGTAGTTATATGTACGTTTTCATTTGGAAGGTCTAGTAATAACTACACTTGCAATGTGGGGTGCTAAGTTTGTTCAAGATTTTTAAAACTTTTGAAACTGTGGACAATAAAGATAATCTAAGTTTAAGAACTTGGGTGGATCAAGTTGTTTCATATTTTCAGAGTAAGAATTTTAAATAGACCTTTCTCTTTGATCTCCATGTGACTAGCTTTTTCATGTCCCACCCTGTATTTTGCAATATTATCGCTTAGATGCTTCTCCCTCGCCGCTGTCGTGGAGGATCCCAACTCCATCTGAGAACATCATCTTAATCACGGATAAGTTGTCATATCTCAACTAGTGCCTGATTATGTCAATGATAAATTGCAATTAAACAGCTTTTTTTCCCTAAGCACACAGTAGAGTACCAGAACAACTGAAGTAGCAATTACAGAAACACAAATTGCTTACGCTTTTATTTATTTATTTATATATATATATATATAGATTGTAGTAATATACATACAACCATCTGAAAGATAATAGACAATTTTGTGATACTTTCAGTGCAAATACATTTTTATCTCCGTTGCATTGCTTCAGTTAATTAAACAAGTAACAATGAACGCCTCGACGGCAAAAAGTTTGTCGGGATTGAGTAAAGCAGTCTCACTGTAAAATTATGTACATCACTTAGAGGCTCCTATGCTTGACCTCAGTAGAGAAACTGAGTAAGTACAGCTGAAACCTATACATCATATACAGGCAAACGCTCCTCGATAGAGACCCGGCAGATGGGGCATTTTTTACACTTCTCACAGCAGGTACTGTAACACAATACGAGCAAACATAATTGAGAAGCAGGAACAGAAAAAGAAGCTGAGTAGCTCATAGTTGGAGACAAGTAATGTATCCCTAGAGGTCATACCTGCAAAGGATGTGATGCCTGCATGGAAGCAAGACTACACTTATTTCTCCCTCGAAGCAAACCCTACACAAGACCTTTTCCTGACCACATCAAGATAATATGTAAATCAAAAGGTGGATCCAAACTTTAGGAATGGGAACTAGTAAGAGATTCGAACAGAAAACGTCTTAACAACCTCGTTTCACCACCATCCACATAAAAAGGAAAAAAGAAAAACTAAATGAAGAACTAAATAATTACATAACAAGGAATTGAATTTCAGTTGCATGTCCTCTGGAATCACACCAACAAAATGGAGTGTTCAACTTAAACTTAACCGGCTAGCACTTTGTTTCTCAAATTGCCGACCAACCCAGGTCCCAAGTTTTATACACAGGACATATCATTGAACTAACTAAAAATTTAATCAGAGTTACAAGTTGTATTATAAAGTATTTGTTTGAATCCCTTTCCATTGAAAAAGCATTTTGTATATCTAAGAGTGAAGTCAAGCTTCAATTTCAAGAGTGAAGTTGCATGAAAAGCAAATACTTTAGTTTCCACCAAGAATTCCAAAAAGCAAGTGCACTTGCCTTCCAAAGGCCAATAAAAGAGGTCAATATAACATATAAGTGGGTGATGATAATGATAAAAAAAAGTCACCTCTAAACACTACTTTCTTCCGAATTTTAGGGTCCAAACAACCTCTGCTACCTTCTCATAGGAACTATTAACCAATGACCCTCTTTAGGTCACTACATCAAAAGAACTAGAAAAGCATGAGCAACTGGCAAGTAGTGTATCTACACATGGTTTAAAGTACAGTGCAATATGTATCAATATCATAGGGTGGGGGTACGATATATCCCCCCAGTTTTAAAACAGCTGCATTGCGACACATGCTGTGAGTATTGCACCTGTCTCGCAATACAGGTGAATTTTTCTTAAAAAACCCTTAAAACAAGGCTTGATGTACCCATCTCGCCCTATCGTATTGCCGATCTCAAAAAACTCCTCAAATCCCTTCTTTCTTTTTTTTGCAAAAAGCTTGTAGATTTAAGATCCTTTAGCTAAATCTAGTACTCCATTTAAGTCCATTTGAATCTAAAACTAGTATTTGGGCCTAAACAAACCCCAAATTTCGTCAACAACTTCGATAAGTGCCTATTTTTTCTCCAACCCTTTTACATTTTTTATGTGTCATGTATATGAGATAGATTTACACATTCATGAAGTTAAAAGTTATTTTCAAAATATAAAATATTTATTCAAAAAAATTTGAAAACAACACACCAAATCGGCATTGTTTGGTCTGATTTTATTTTTATATATGACATACGACAGGCCATCATCTATATAATATGTCAATTTGTAATTTTTCTAAAATAAAATTATTTTTTGTATTTAATTTTTTATTAAATAAATAAATAATAATGAAAATGCAAAAACATGAAAAAATACAAGAAGCATATTAGAACACATTGAAACATATGGTGTATGTTCTCTTCATTCTACTATGTTTTTCCGTATTTTTTTATTTTCCTTATATTTTTAATAAAAAAATTAATTAAAAATTACAAAAAATTTTAAAAAAAAATTCAGAAAATTACAAATGACATGGTAGAAGTAGAACATTTTGAAACATACTTGTATGTTTCTCTATGTTCCATTGTGATCTACTATTTGTTTTTGGAGTGGATTAGGGGTCTTGAGACCATAATTACCGGAGCAAGAAGCGAAAGCAATAAGCGGGAAGCAAGGCTCAATAAATCCTTGGGAACCAAGAAGCGAAAACCGAGTAAGAAACATTTGGAGAATGGGTAGGAAGCGATTGGAAAAGAAGTAAAATGCAATTAAAAGTAACTTCAAACTATTAGAAAAAAATGTTATGAAATGACTATTAAATGAAATCAAAATAATAGGTGAATACGTGATTACAAATAGGTAGTAAATAAGAAGTCTACAACCAATAAGTATGTGTACGATAATTGATTACTAATAAGAAGTAAATAATAATAACTAATGATCAATAATTTCAACTACAGTATAATAAAGTGAATAAACTTAATAAAGTAGTAAAAAACCTAAAACTTATGCTATATAAGTAACAATGAATCATGACATATAAATCAATATGCAAACCACTTATTATTAGTAAGGCCAACCAATTATAAAGATTCAAATAAGATGGATTTTATACAAGGTATCCCAAATAGTGGGGATAAGGTTGTTGTAATAAAATAATATAAACAATAAATCAATTCTAAATCATTACCAAATTTCATAGATAATATTTTATTCGATACAAAAAACATATGATTTACATTAAATAAAATATAATTTTGTTTCTTAGATTGTTTCCCAATAGATTCTATAAATGTTTTTATTCGCTTTCACCAAAGGCTTCCACTCGCTTTTCCAATCACTTCACTATGCTTCTCACTACTTGGGAAAGCGGTTTGTAATTAGCTTCCCAAACGAGCTTCCTAAGAAGCGAACTTCCCACCTTGTGCCAAGCTTCCCTACAACTATGCTTGAGACTGCTACTATTTTTATATCTTATTGTATTGCATTTCTCTAGTTTCAATCTTGCAGTTGTACTTTTATAAGACTTGGCATTATCAATAAATGACATTATTGTTTGAGTTATACATTTGTATCATTGATTATGTGAATTTGAAGCTTTATTGTGCAATGTGTAGGGTTATTTATCAACCTCTAACACTTAAGTTCCAGACATGTGTGACAAGTGACAACGTCTGTCATGAGGGTACCAGTTTCCAACTATTAATATCCAAGTGTGTAATAAAGTGTAATGGCTTACAAGTGTTTAATGATACTTATTATAACATTTCCTAAAGTTTCATTAAAAAATTCCAAGGTTTACATAGTGTTTCCATAGATTCATGAAGTTTCATAAAAAAATAAATTTCCTTGTTTGATTAGCATTTCCCTTGCTTACCATTTTTTTTAAGCGTTTTCCTGCGATACGCAATATGTATCGGTACCCCTAGGGTGCAATACAACACACTATACCAATACTTTAAACCTTGTACACAACAAATCTTCCAAAAATGCCTACCTATCTTCCCTTCTTACCTACAAAGAATGCCATTGAAGATATCTTCAAAGGCTTTGGAAATATATTTCCAAATGCTCACTACATAACTATTAACGACTTCATTGCTTTCTAATTCAAGGTTTCGACTGCCATACTCTCAACAAATTTTCTCCAATGGGCTCCGATTTCCTCTCTCAACCTCCAAAATAATTTGTTTAAGAAGGCTTCATTCATCAATTTTGAGGGTCTTCGAAGCCACCTTGAGGTTTCCCAGAAGTGACACTACGAAACTTCAACATGCTAAGCATACTCATATTGACACGCAGCAAACCAAAATTGGCATGATACTACATGGATACTTTAGAATGCCATCTGTGGGTTTTCTTTTGTATTGTCTAAATATTCTAACTACTAACAATGTCTACTTTGTTTTTTCTTTGAATTAATTTACAACTGTCTTAATTTTGTTTAAAAAAAATATATAAATGGTATATTTTAGCAAATCGTATGGACAGAAACTTGAAAAATATAAGTTCCATTAGGCATGACACTAAGATTCAAAAACTGAAATTTAAAGCATGATTTGTAGGGGGCATGGGATAGGTCCGGGCCTGGCCCTGGTAGGCCCAATACAGGGCCCAAGGTTGCCTATCATGGGACTAAGAAACTCAGGTTATAAGGACCAAGCACAGCCCAACCTAAAGCTATGAATCTTGCGCTGGGCCTCAGTCTGGCCCAAGGCCCATTATCTTCGTACAAAAAACTAATAACTAAACAAAAAGACTTGGGCTAGGCCATGCTCAGATCAAGCACAGCCCAAATTTAAGGCCCGGGCTTAAACTCGGGTATGGGGCCCCATCTGACCTAAGCTTGGTTTGGACCATGGCTACCAGAATGAGAAGCCAAAGCGGGAAGCAATGTGAAAGCAAGAAGCGAAAAACGATAAAAAAATAAATAATTATAAATTATAATCAATAATTTCAACTACAATACAATAAAGTGAATAAACTTAGAGAAAGTACAACAACAACAAACAACCTTATTCCAACTATTTAGGTCGGCTATACGAATCATGACATAAATCAATATGAAAACCATTTGTTACTAGTATGGCCAACTATAGCTTAGATTTTACCATGCATAAGATTTTTTGTAAATAACTTCCATCTTAGAGTCAAACTACAAAAGATCTTGTATAAAAGCCATCATATTTGAATCTTTTTTATTGGATTGGAATAAAATAATATAAGCAATAAATCAAATTCTAAATATTTTTTCCCTACAAAGTCATTACTAAATCTTATAAATAATATTTTTTAAATACTAACAACATAGGATTTACATTAAATAAAATACAATATTGTTTCTTAAATCGCATCTTAGTCATTTCTCTGGATGTTTCTACTCGTTTCTCTAGAGGCTTTCACTTATTTCATAGATAACATTCACTTGCTTCACCAAGCTACCCACATTTGGGAAACGCTTTTCCCACCACTTGGGAAAGTGTAATGGAATTAACTTCCCAAATGAGCTTTGCAAGAAGTGAGCTTCCCACCTTGTACCAAGCTTCCCTGAAACTATGGTCTAGACCTTTTCGGGCCAAAATTCAGGAAGGACTGAGCTAAGTTCAAGCTGGCCCTCCTGTGTGCAGCCCTAATGATTTGTCTTATCAGACAAAAGTTAAAGCATAATTTTAACATATTGGATGGGATACTCATACCCGTGTACTGAATTTTGAAAAAAAAAAAGTTATGTCCTGTTTTCCCAGATCAAGGGTCAGTATCTGTATCCATATCTGGGCATTGCAGCAACACACCAACTTCTGGTGATATTTCTTACCATCGTCCTTTCTGTTCCACAAAAAGTCCTTTCCTACCTTCTCCAGTTTCTAGGAAAATAAGGTCCAAAGAATAGGAAAGAGATATAATGTGTCAGGAGATTCGCAAGAGAGCTTCAAATCAAAGTAACTTTACCTCATTTAGATTTCCAACTATTCGAGGAAAAAAGATCCCCCTCCCAACCAAAAAAATAAAACCCTACTACCACCAAGTGGAAATCCAAGATAGGAAAATTGAAGTATCCCAGTTTACACACCAAAGCACAGTCTAGTTTCCTAATAGTCTCCACTTCACTGGCAGAAATTTCTAAATGCACAATCCCACCTCAAAAAAATACAGTGCATAACAAAATACTTAGTCACTCATGGCTATCTTTGCAAAAGAATATAGAATAGTCCAACAATCAAAGAATGTTGGGTAAACAAGAAACAGCACATACATGGAATGCGTACAGCTAAAAATGATAATGGATGAGGAGTATGATTACAAAGGATAGAATGAGAAATCAAAAAATGCACCAATGATGAGTGATATGGTACATGTTTAAGGAACTAAAATGAGAAGGGGAATGCCAAAACAAGCTCAAGTCGAAGTTGTGAAAAGACATGATGACTTATGATGGCCCTAGATAGTGTGAGATGGTGGGAACAGAATTTGCACAGTTAACCCAAGTAGGTGTGATAAGGCTGTATTCAATTGAATTAAGATCACTGTATCATTAAATCTAGATTCCTCCTACCATCCTTTAAATAAATTAAATTAGTCTAGTTGAAAGGAGACCCTAGATTAAGGAAGAAGAAAAAGTGAAAATAGTTGGAATGACTGTGTTTTGACTTGAGATTGGCACTATTTAATTTATAAATAGTGGTGACTAATGTCTATGCCCCCACTCAAGTTTAAGGAACATATACCATAAACACATACAAATACATGTTATGGGCTTAAGTGTTTAGGCCCATTACAATTTACAACACTCCCCCTCAAGTAAGGCTGCAAATCGGGCCATGCTGAGGTTATCCAAAGCCCAGTCCGAAATACAGCACCTAAGCCTGAACTGAGCCTGAGGCAATCAGTCCAAACTTGGCCCAATTTGAAAAAAATGGGCTTCAGGTCAAGTTCAGGCAGCCCAAACTCAACAGCCCAACAGCTCAAAGGCTAAAGTTGCTTTGAAATTTGGCTTGCCCAAGGGATGTGTTCATACAAACTACAGAAAACCCTAACTGACCCAACCCAACTGCATCTGTGAGTATGAAATTTGTCCGTTCTCATTAAGAAGCTGATTCTCACCTTGGCTAAACTCCCTACACCGCCCATTTGTGCTCCGACAATCCTCCGAAAAAGGTTTATATAACAGATTAGAGGGTTGACTTACTGACACTAGACTGTAATGCACACCCTCATGCATATCCAAATAATTCCTAACAACCGCAACCAAAGTAAACAAATTACCCAAAATCATGTAAAATTCAGACCATTTTAGTAAATTATAATGGACAGGTTCAGCTGTTTCTCTGTTTATTTCATAAAACAATATGATGGATCAAAAAACAGTAGGTACTTCGGTTCCGACAAAGATCACTTTCAATCAGCAGTCCACTTACACCAGCAATAAAATAAGAATAACTCAACACCCTCACTGTTTCATAATAATAAATGGTTGTTCCAAAGTAAGATGATAACTAACAACCAATATAAAACAAACCCATCCAATGAGTCAAGGTTCTTTGGACCATAGGTACATGCGAAGAAGAAGTGAAAGTGATTGGGAAAAATAAAGGGAAAAGAGACAACAAAGTATGATGTTACCTGCAGCCTTTGTCGCTGAATTTGTTTACTCTGCTACAATTGGTCTGACAAAGGGCAAGTTGTGGGATGCAAGAAGCATGCTGCAAGGTTGCCTGAGAGGGTGAGAGGGGCAAAGAGAGAGAGAGAGAAAGAGGGCCAGAAAGCAAGAGAGGGCTGCAACAAAGAATGTGATGGCTGATTCTTTAGCCAATTGGGGGATGGGGCTGGATAATGTTTTCAGTGCTAATGTCTTGCCGGATTTTTTAATGTGATGTCTTTGGGCCCCTGTTGTTGTGTCTTCTTTGTCTTTTTTTCTTTTTTCCATTCAATAAAATCGTTAACTATCCAAAAAAAAAACAAGACAGAGAGCTGCAACTGCAAGTCAGGCCATGGACAACTTAGAGGGATGGCAGGGCTGCAACTATAAGATAGGCCATGGATGGGAGGGGAAAAGGCGAGAGAGGGAGTAGAGAAGGCCAAAGAGACCAGAGACACTGGAAAGGTGAAGTACTTGATTCCTTAATCTTTTATGAAAATTTAGGGTTAAGTTAGGTTGGTTTTAGACCATTAGATCAGGATAAAAACAATGGTATGTGTTATCTTTAGAGTTCGGGCCAGGCCGGGTAAATTTCCAAAAATTACCTATTTCGGGCCGGGACAGGCTGAGCTTCAGGCTATTTTGACACCCAACAAACTCAGTCCTAACTTCACTTTGGGCCTAACATTTGAGCCCGAACTCAAGCCTGTCCAGCCCACCCAAATTTTGGGCCTAACCATTCAGGCACCAGGCCAGCCCAGCCCAATTTGCAGTCTTACCCTCAAGTGAGCATACATATCAACATGCCCAACTTTCCATTGATTTCATAATTTCAAACAGAAGCTACAGCTTTTGTAAGAACATCCGTCAGTTTATTTTCTATTCTAACAAATGGAAGACTGATCACTTTAGGCACCACCTTTTCTCAAATAAAATGTATCTCAACCTCAATATGTTCTATCTTATCATGCTAAACTAGAATATAGCAAATGTTGATGGTTTGTCAAATCTGAATGAATATGAAATCCAAGTCTTGCCAAAAGTATCTTTATCTAAACTACATCACAAGCTTGAAAAGCCATGTCATTGTACTCTGCTTCAGAACAGGATTGAGCCACCACTGAGCATTTCTTGCCTCTCCATATGACTAAATTTCCTCCAACAAAAGCACAACACCTAGAAGTAGAGCTTCAGTCTGTGATTGACTTACTCGGTCAACATTAACGCTCTACAAACAAATGACCATTCCTGGAGAAAATAAGCCTTTACCAAAGGAAACCTTGAGATGTCTTAGTACCCTCTCAACTACCTCTAGGTGGATAGTCCGTAACCCATATGCATTAACTGACTAATTAAGCTAACAACGCAAGCGATATGTAGGCAGGTCAATGACAGATATATCAAATGTTCAACTAGTCCGTAAAACATCCCGACATCCTTGAACGGTTTCCCACTTCTACAATCAAGCTTGAGATTGCTTCCATTGGTGTATCTACTGCCATTGCACTGAGTTCCTTATGTCTTGTAATAGCCAAGTACACAATTCCTATAAGATGAATTTTTGAAACATTACAACTTCAATCTCAAGACCTAGGTGTCACATACCACAGGGTTCAAAACCCGTCTTCACCTACTAATAAATTAACCTCTAATATTTACCTATCAAAAAAAAAAATGTAATTTGTTTCCCTTGGGGCCACTTTCCCGAGTGTAAAAAAACCAATTTATCCAGTGCATGGGAGAGGCAGGGAGTCTATGTGCCCCAAAGATTTAGTCAGGTGCTCTAAGAGGCCTGGATACCTCGGTATAAAAAAAAAACTGTAAAGGACCTAAATAAATAATCTCAAACTCTTTTCCAAGACATGTTTTAAAATTATGGATTTTAGTGGGGTAACCACATGTTATGACTATCCACATATGCAATGAAGTAGTAATGGTACTCAAGCGCGCTACAATCTTGATTCACTCAATTCAAGGTTAACAATGGCGAAAGGGTGCATAATGAGGATATCAAGTCCAATGGTACTTTTCAGACCTACCAAAGGTGCTGCATGAGAGATGGACCATTGCTTTGGTTCGAGTAGGGGGCCCACATGTTGTTCCAGGCCTGGTAGACATTAGCCATGATGTTTAGGATTTATTTTCTTTGTTTATTAGTGGTTTTAGTTATTTGTTACACTTTTATTTATGTCACTTTGTAGGGGGTACAAAATTTTGAGGGTATTTTGGTCCATAATTTTGTCTGATGTGGGATATTTATGTCATAGCATTGTTTTAGGGGTATGTTTTGGGATATTTTTATTTGTTTAAGGCTATTTTGGTCCAAATGACCTATTTCTGTACAACCCTAGGCATTGGATGCTTTATAAGAGCAACCCCACGCCCCCTTCATTGATTTATGCAATAAAAGTTTGAAAATTTTAGTTTTCTTCTTCCTTGGTATGGCTATGACTAAAGGAAAATCTTGAAAAGGGACTTGGATGCTTCAACTTTAACAGAAGTGGTGGAGACTAGCCTTTTCCCTTTGAGTTAAAAGGTTTTTCTTCTTCTTACTCTTATCTATTTTTATCACTTTTGCAAATTTTCTACAAGCTGCAGAATTTTTCCATCTTCATTAAAGTGATCACCAACTGCAAAGGGCTTCGTTTTGAAGTGATTCAAGTACTCCAAAGAGTCTTGTAGGCTTGGGCGACACCTATAGTAGTGGAGGAGAGATCATAAAATTTTCTGACCTAGGAAATCCAAAGTGAATTCCCTAGGTGAGGTGGCACACAGTAAAATCTGGGAAGATTTTTCAACTTCATCAAATCAAATTGTTCCACTTGTTTTAAGCTTGGATTTTGGATGGGATGTTGCTAGGAGACACCAAGGGTTTAGTCTTTATCAAAATCAGATGTTATCATGCTACTTTTAACTCTCTTTGAATCCCTACTTGAGTAGTATTGTGGTAGGTTGTGTTGGCATGGGCTCAAATTATGTGCAAATGGATTTCGTGAGAACCGTGAAAACAGCGCCAGTGGTGCTGACGCATCAGCACCAAAAAGTGATTTACATTTTTTGGGGAGTGCTTATTACTTTTCGGTGCTGATGTGTCTGCACCCTAGTGCTGTTTTCACGGTTCTCATGAAATTCATTCTCACCTCATTTTTTTTCCTGTTGGCATATCTTGGGACTGTTTTGGGTAATTTTCTGGGAATTTTAAATACCTACAGCCCATATTTTGTGGGGACAATCATAGCCCTCTTTGATCCCTTATAAACCCCCATAGTTCCCCTCATTAATCCCTTTTATTTACAACACTTGAAATTTCCTGCATGTTACATGTTTGATAAAATGCCTAAATCTTATGCTTGCTGGATTTTCTGTATGCAGTCCTAATGACCTTTCAAACTCTTTGGAAATACTCCATTAGGTCTATAAAGTACCTTGGTTCAGCCCCACAATATACTCATCACCCATTGACCCTAATTTTACCATTTTGACACTTTAATGAGTATGTTTTGACACCCAGAATTTTGGACAGCAAGCATACTTTCTATTTGTTCTCTAATTTAGTTGGATTCTTTACGTGTATTAATTAGGTTTCATTTATGTCTTTACTTTGTTTATATTGCACATCTACTTTAATTGGAAAACTACCTAGTCTTACTTGTTTTGGTGCAGAGTAGGAATCTTGGTTATTACGCTACATCATTCATATTATTCTGTCTAATCTCCTATGGCACATACATCACAAACATGCATACTGCGTCAGTACAGTTTTGGCATGATCTGTGGTGTTTGAATGAGACTCTTTCTAGATTATTCACAACCTTTTATAGCTTTGCCGAATGCAAATTAGGGACAGTGAAGGATCATATAATAAGGACAAGAGCTTTTTGCTCATGGAATATTTAGCTTAGGAGAAATCTTAATGATTGGGAGGTGGAATATATGGGTAGGCTCCTAGAGATTGTGGATGGTGATTGCTTAGGGGATATGGAAGTTGGGGATGAGAGACTTTGGTTGTTTGATATGGACAAGGGTTTCTCTTTGAAGTCTATGTATAATTCGCTAACTCAAAGAGGTCCCCAACCTTTCTTGGTCCACTTCATATGAAACAAGCAAGTCCCCTCCAAGTTTCATTTTTCTTAAGGGAGTTATGGTGGGATCTAGCCCCTACCCTCAACAACCTCATTCACAAGGGCTTTAGCACTCCAAATTGGTGCTGCATCTTTAGCTCGGCTGGAGAGCCTACGAGGCATCTCTTTGCTCATTACTTGGTAGCAGCCTCCATAGGAACTATATGATCTTCAGATTCAGAGGGCAATGGCTTCATCCGGATTCTATGAAGTGTTTGCTCGGCTGCTGGCCATTTCAATCTTTTAAGAACCTGAGTCAATTGGGTTAAGAAGTGTGGAGATTGATCCCTCCGGCGATCTGTTGGACCATATGGGAGGAACGTAACCTGCACATTTTTTAAGGATTGACTCGCCCTTTTCACAAGTTGGTTGATTCGGTCCTCTATAAAATTTTCAATTGGTTTCCTTTCTCATCTATCAATGGCAATCCTCCATATAGGATGTGGATTTGTGATTGGGATGCCTATATTTTCAGCCATTAGGGAGTAAAAGTTGTCCTTTGTTTTTATGCTTTTTGCATGGTTCTAGCCGAGCATTTCTCATACTGTAGGGCAGAGCTTGTTCTTGCTTTTTTTTCTCTTTTAATAAAGTATCTTATCTTTTAAAATAATAAAAATAATAAATAAGAACCTCAGACTCCCACTTCTCTTGTGAATGTGGATGAGTGCCAAATTTAACCAACTCTCCCACCACCTTAAGGTGTTCGGAGAAAAACAAATTAATGTACTTTATCAGCCCCCTAGGAGAAACATTGTTCTCTCCTAGGAATACACTCTGAGAGTCAAGCACGAGTCCACACAACACGTATACATGGTATAAAATATCTCGAAATATCTTAAATATCTTCCGACATATGTCCATGTCTACTAGGAACAATACGATATATTCCTATATTGACACAAAACATTAAGTACATTATAAAAATCCATTTTTTGGTCAACACGATGTACGATATCAGTGTGTTGAGCGAATATTCTCCTTTCACAATATATTATTGCCAAATATCGACATTGTGTTGTTATGATAAAAAATTATATGAAAAACAATAAATGTCAAAGAAAGTAAAAAAAGGTAGAGCAAGAAGTTGAAGATAAGAAAGAAAAAAATGAAGAGAATCTACTTGTTTCCTATGCTTATACGATTAGATTATAACATTTTTGTCAACCATTATGTATGCATGTGTGTTTTTAAAGAATATTAAAATGCAAGTGTACTAAAATAAGCTATCATTCCTAATGAATCTAGTTGTTTCCTTGTACATAAGTAGTTAGATTAGAATATGCTTCTTAAGTTTCCACGATTTTTATAATATTTCTTTTTGATATTTCCGACATTTCCGATATGTCTTATTTTGGCCTTACCGGTATTTCCACCGACACCGACATTTTGAACCTTGCACGTATACACACACATACCACTGCCATAGTTATTAAACTTAGACCAGCCCGGCCAGTCCAATTGGAAACCCATCGAACCAGCCCCTTAACCGGTCCGGTTGTAGAGATTGGATCGTTTTTGCATAAGACCTAGTAAAACCGAGTAAAACCTGTAGTTTTTCACTGAACCGACCAACCTAGAGGGGTATTGTGGTGAACCGTCTAACCGTGCTAAACCAATCCAAAATCGATACGCAAGTCTGGTTTATACAGCCTGAGAGATTCGTGTTTGCTTCACCACCAATCGTTGGGGCTTTGGGTTGTTTTACAACTGCAATTAGGGTTTTTTTCCCAGGTTTCAAAGTTCAGATTCTTCAAGATTTTTGTTCGCTTCATCGTCACTCATTGATACAGCCATACACCCAGGTACGTACACTCCGGCTCCTCCCTCCCCCTCTGTCACTTTTTTCTCCCCTTCACTCTCTCTCTCTCTTCCTGCTCTTTCGTCTCCTCCCTTTCTCAGTCTTTCTTAGTTCTCTCTGTCTCTCATATCGTTTCCTCCCTCTCTCTATGTTTGCTCTCTCGTTTCCTCTCTCTGTCTCCCTCGGTTTCTCTCAGTGGCCAGTGTCGCCTATCTCCGAATCCCATCTCATCTTCTCTCCGTCTCTGGTCTACCATCTCCTCCCTCTCTCTCTCTTGTCGCCCTCTCTCCAATCTTCATTGCCTCTCTCTACTCTCTAGTCTCTCCCTCTCGGAAAGTGCAAATCAATTTCGTTCAAACTGTGCAAACCGCACCAGGGTGCGGACATAACAGCGCTGAAAACTGATAACCGCCCCCCAAAAAGTGTAAATCACTTTTCAGTGCTGATGCGTCAGCCCCCTGGTGCAGTTTGCATAGTTCTCACGAAATTCGTTTGCACCTAATCTGAACCTTTCTCTCAATCTCTCGCTGATGCTTCCCAAAGATTTGGTATGAACACCTGGTCACACAAGGTTAGTATGCTATAAGGAGCTGACACATCAGCGCTGAAAAGTAAAAGGCATCTCCCAAAAGTGCAAATAACTTTTTTCTATTTTGATTTGTCTGCCCTTGATGCCATACTGACCTAGGTCGCACAGGGGAGGTCTTACTATCTACTTTTCACAAATTAATCGTTTTTATTTTTTTTATTTTTAGTAAAGAACTAAACAAGTGTGTTAGCCCATTAGGAATGGATGCAGTAATCCCTTTCTTTGTAGTTCCCATCATTCTCTTTCAGTCCCTTTCCTCTCCCATTCTTGACACAAGTAGAAGAGGACAATTGATGTGTTTGCATTGTAATAAAATTTTTAAAGGTGGTGGCATCAACCACTTTAAACATCTAATTGGGATAAAAGGAGAAACTGAAATATGTAAGAAAGTACCTCCGGATATTCGCTTCCAAATGCAACAATTTATATTAGGTTATGTGGCAAAAAAGAAGAAGTCACAAGAAGTGTTTGAGGAATGCAACCTATTTGAGCCAGGCCTTAGGGAATAAGATGAGCAAATGTATATATATGAGTGTTAATGATGATATTCAATAAATCCATCAGTCTTCAATGCCCACACCTAGTTCTCAAGGAAAAGGAAAGGGGATTTCGATTAAGGTAAGTCAAGGCAAAAGGATACAAATTTTAACAGAGAGAAAAAGGAAAGCACCATTTAGTATAAGGGCTTACTTTATGCCAAGAACAACTCCTGGAGCTCAAGCTACCCTTAAAAGTGTTGCAAAGTAAAGAAACAGTAGAAAGATGCGATCTTGCAATCTCAAAGTGGATGATTGATGCCTTCATTGCATTTAATGTTGTTAATTTCATGTATTATCAGCCAATGATTGATGCTATCGCTAATACGGGTGTTGGTTATAAGGAACCTGTATTTTATGCTCTTTGTGGTTATTTATTGACCAAGAATATTGAGGAGATTTAGAATTTTATTGATAGTTATCATATTACATGGAAGGAGATTGGCTGCACTATCATGGCCAATGGGTGGACAGACTAATGTAGGCGAACACTTATCAATTTTCTAGTATATTGTCCAAGAAGTATTGTTTTCTTAAAATTTGTTGATGCATCTAATGCTTCTAAAACAACAGATTTGTTGTATAAGCTATTCAGAGATGTGGTTTTATTTGTTGGTCCTGAAAATGTTGTTCAAATGGTAACTGATAATGCTGCAAATTATGTTGTTGTTGAGAAGTTATTGGATCGAGAATTCTGCACACTTTATTGGTCTCCTCGTACAGCCCACTGTCTAAATTTAATGTTACATGATATTGGAAAGCTGAACGAGGTAAATAACTCATGCTGCAAAAATCACCAAGTATATATATAATCATTGTTATGCATTGCATTTGATGAGAAAACACATTGGTGGAAGAGAGATACTTCGTTTGTTCCAACTCACTTTGCCACAAATTTTATTGCATTACAGAGTATCTTGGCTCAAAATGATGCATTAAAGGCTATGATAACATCAAGAGAATGAACTATTTCAGCATATGCTAAAGAAAGTAAGGCAAAAAAATTTGTGGATTATGTTCTTGATTCCACATTTTTGGAAGGAATGTGTTGTGATTGTGCAAATCACTAAACCACTTCTTCGTGTCGTGCGCATTGTTGATAGTAATGATAGGCCTACAATGAGTTATTTGTATGCAGCTATCCATAAAGCTAGAGAGGAGATGATCAAGAGATTCCAAAGGAAGAAGAAAAGAATAGAACCTTACTTGACAATTTTAGATTTTTTACGGGACAACTAACTACACAAAAATCTTTATGCCGCTGGTTATTGGTTAAATCCAAGTAACCAATTCAATACCATTAAAAACATAGACAAACTATATCTGAGCCATTAGATGTTATTGAGAGGTATTCTTAGGAAAATCCTAATTTGCAAAGAAAGTTGACAAGTGAGATAAAATTATTTAGAAATGCAAAATGGGACTTTGGACAGACATCAACAATTAATGACCACAACAATATGTTACCTGGTAAGAAGACTATTTTATCTTACTTTTATTTTTCCTTGAATTATATTTTTTTCTTTGGTTAAATTTTCTTAATTAATTTTTCATAAAATAAGTAAATGTATTTAATAATATTATATACTCATTGATTACAAGTGATAAATTATATATAGATGAATGGTGGACATCATATTGATCTAGTGCATAAGACCTATAGAAGTTAGCAATTCGTGTTTTAAGCCAAACATGTAGTGCTTCAGATTGCGAGCGCAATTGGAGTATTTTTGAACACATCCATTCAAAAAAAATAAATAGATTGGAACACCAATGGCTTAATAATCTTGTTTATGTCCACTAAAACTTAAGATTGCAACAAAAATATTGATTGCTGTAAACTTGTATTTTATATCTAAAATTTTGATTCTTGAACTATTTTCTTTCATTTACTTTCTAAATTCTAGCTATTAATATATGTCTAATCAATTTATGCAGGGATAACTTTAAGCGTTGAAACTATGATCCTATTAATTTTGAAGTTTTTGAGGAGAATGCCAATTGGGTATTAGAGGATGAGCCACCAAGTTTGACAGTTGGAGAATTAAAGACTTTCCACCATGAACTAGTGGCTTGTACTATCCAAGATAACCAAAATGATAATGGTTAGTTTGTTCATATTAATTGCAAATTGCAATATGTATTCTTATGCTACTACATATGCTTTCTTATTTCATTCATGGCCTTATACAAGAGTTTTAAATGTATGTAGATAACTCAAACTTTGAAGAATTGCTTGATGATGATGATGCTGATGACGTTGACGAAACTGACAGCAACCCAAATGTTGATAGATATGATGATAGAGGATTTCATAATGAGGTTGATGTTGGGATTTTCAGTGACGATAGAGCTTCAGATTATAATCCATGGAGTACAAACAACCAATGAGATTTGACTATTTGGGACATGCGTAGAGTGTGACTTTGGAGTTTCAAACATGCTTTGGAATTTTTTTTTTTTTAATAGTGCTAGTGGACTTGTAAAACCTTAATTTTGAATTATGTTAGGTCGTTGGTTTTCCAAACTTAGTTTTAGACTTATAGCTAGTTCTATGGTTATGGCGTATGATAAGTTGATTGAAGACATTTTGAAAAAAAATTTACATTTCTAAGCTTCCTTCATTTTTTTCATGCATATTTAATTATTTATGTATTCCTTTTGTCAATTTACATTATATTTTTAAGAATATGAGATATAATATTGTTATATAATTTTTCCAATTTATCTTCTTATTTTTAATTGACCCTACGGTTTGACCAGTGACCCACCGGTTAAACCGATGACCCAGGTTGTCAACTGGGTCAATGTTCGGTCTGGGTTTAATAACTATGACCACTACATTAGAGAAAATGCTTCCACCAAGATTCGAACCTGCAACCTAATCTAGCTTTGATACCATATTAAGAAGTAACCAAGTCTCCAAAACCTTAAGGTGTCAGGAGAAACACAATACTTGAACATAGTGGGTTCTACAACTCTTCCAATAATATACCCAAGTTTATCATGACTACCAAAAAACATTTTGGCACTCAAATACTTTCAATCATCAAGTTTCACTATCATGAACCGCATGCAAGGGTTTTTCTATCGAGTAGCCATAGTCAATGGAAATCTTGGGTTACTTGTATTAGATAAATTTCCAACCAAACCACTGATTCCTAACATACTATCAAATATGTATTAATTTCTCTGTCCTTGGGTCAAAAGAAAGAACCTCACAACCTATATCACCTCACAACACCCATAACATGGAATCAAGGATCAGCCGATCCTAACTCCAATCTAGGTCCATCGACCAAGGGCCGATCATGGCTTTAACGGCACCCGAGCCTTTCTTTTCACTGTTTTTGTTTTTTTGTGAGTGTTTTGAAAGTCTGAAACGCTAAGTTAGATTATATTTTATAAAATACTTAGGAGCTTTAAATCAAAACCAAAGAACAAATCGCTTGAGGTAAATTGAAGCACTGTTTGTAACATGTTCTTCCCTCGATGAGTTTAAGGTATATCATTCCCTTTTTTTGTTAATTTCTTGCATCTTTTTGCACAAAACCAATATATCAATATGAATGCTAAAACCATGGATTCCTGCATTTATTTTTGAATTTTTTGAATTCTATAAGACACATATTTTTTAGTCTTAAAAACTAGAGAAAATGGTAAAAAATAAATAAATAAACATAAATATATGATTATAAACCTTAAATTTTGTGACTATGGAACCAAAACCCATAGATCTATGATTGGATTTGCATTGATATTTTGAAATTTCAAAATTATTTATCTTATGAATTATGCAATTAATTGATATATGATTAGATCAGTTTAGGACCATACCCATTGATTTGGCATAAACTTTTAAATTTTCTGTTTTTTTTTTTTTTTTTCCAGTTGTGTGTGTGTGTGTGAGTGAAAATAGTAATGTTCAAAAAAGACAAATTGTGTATGTAGGGCCTTTTTTTTCTGGTTGGTAAGCCGAGCCAAGCCTCCTTTTACAAGCCTGAACCAAGCCTGAGTTCAACAACTCCTTATCACAAGCCTGAGCTTTGCCTTCATATGACAACCCCAAGCTGAGCTGGACAAAGCTCAATTCGTTGCCACCCCTATTTGGGTTTAATTAAGAAACTTTCCAAAACTACTGTTATTTAAATGTTCTTATCTTATTTACTAGGAGGAACGTATTTAAATATTCTTTTTATTTTTTGATAATCAACGCATTAATTAAAGAGGCAAAGAAACTAAAATACCACAACAGAGCTGCCAAGAGAGGGCAAAGACCCGAGACGCTGGACTCACAAGTGCACCCCAAACAACACAAGACACAACACCAAACCCCTACACACCCAACAAAAACTCCTAATACATAGACTCAGACTGAAGATCCCTTGGAAGACAATTATCATTGAAAACCATCCCATGCGAAACCCCCCAATTAGCCAAGTGGTCAGCTAAAGCATTTTGGCCTCTATTAATATAGACAAGAGAACACTCCAATAAAGATACCACCTCCCGAATTTCATATAATATTGGAGCCATCCTCCAGGAAATGTCACCTTTACCCAAACTCCGATTGATAATGGTTTGGGAATCACCCTCCACAATACACTTATGCACATCCATACTTTTCAAAACTTTAAGCCCCATTAGAAGCGTAATAGCTTCAGCCTTGATGGAATCACAAATCCCCAACGGCCCACAATGCACTCTGATAATATCAGAAGAATGATTTTGAATAACACACCCAAAAATTGTTGGGCCCAGGTTTCCCTTGGATGCACCATCAGAGTTCAATTTAAGAAAGCCACCCAATGGAGGAATCCAACTCAAAACCTCTTTCCTTCTCATATGGAGGATTCCAAGCTAGAGACGAAGTCCAATCTCTAAAAAACAATGAAATAGGGAAACCATTAAACTCCGGCATTGCCATAAGCCAAGAAGCCCACATCTCTAATAATAGCCTCTCTAACCTCCATAAAAGAACGAGATTTGTTTTCAGACACCCGAAAGTTCCTTTCCCTCCATACGCCCTAAATCACACCATAAAGAAGGCAATCCCAAAAAACTTTCCCACAAACCCCAAATCCACCACTATACCATTGTCAAACAAACTCTTTAATGTCCTTAAGCCAAACCTGAGCTCTCCCAGAAATAGAGAAAAAATGGTCCCAAATAGATTTGGAGAACTTACAATGAATAAAATATGGGACGCCAACTCGTTGTCATCCTTACATAAAATACACCAATTCAGAGAAAGAGTCATCTTCGGATGCCTTCTTTGAATGATATCCATAGTATTAACGTGACAAAGCACCGCTGCCCATAAAAAGGCTTTCACCCTAGGTGGAGTTTGAGGATTCCAAATCCTTCAGGCCGGGAAATGGGGATCAAAATTATGGGATGGAACTAGCGCCTTAAAGAACAATTTGCAAGAGAACTGTCCTAAGGACTCTAGAATCCAAATCCTTTTTTCCTCCTCATTTTGGGAAATGAATAACCCTACAAGATTTGACACTATTGGAGCAAGCATATCAACTTCCCAGTCATAAAGGTCCCTAGAGAAGGTCAAGTTCCAACGATGGCCAGACAAAGGACAAATGATATCAGAAATGAGGGCTTCTTTTTGGTTTGAGATGCGGAAAAGTCTAGGTTGAGAAGAAAGGCATTGATCCCCCCACCAATGGTCTTTCCAAAATTTCAAGGATTTTCCATTACCAACAATAAATCGAATAAAGGGGAGAAATAAAGGAGTTAAACGAATGATATTTCTCCATAACAAGAACATAGAGGAGGAGACCTGACTGGAACATTCCCACCCATTAAACGCCATCTCATAGTTGCTGTGAATGATGGATTGCCAAACACTACCTCATTCCATGGAAAATATCCATAACCACTTCCCCAAAAGGGCTCAACTCCTTTCCTTGATATGGCTCAAACTCGATCCACCAGCCTCCATATGCCTACAAGCATCCTCCCACTTCACCAAATAATCTTTTTTCCCTTGAACCCCCTTCCATGTTCCATTGGATTCTTTCAATTTCCAGTCTGATCTTCTTTGGTACTTGGAATAGAGACATGTAATACACCAAAGTATTCACTAGAGCTGCCTTAATCAACGTTATTCGGCCTCCCCAAGAAATGTAATTCCTTTTCCAACTCACCAACTTTTTTTTGCATTCTTTCCACCACCGGGTCCCAAAAAAGAAAGGGATCTAGGATTGCCCCCCAAGGGCATTCCAAGGTAAGATAATGGTCATTTATCAACTTTACATCCAAGCAAACCCGCATAGCTAATCAACAAAGAATCATCAACCCCAATGCTAGCAATGCTAGATTTGGATAAATTGACTTTAAGCCCTAATATGCACTCGAAGATTTGTAAAATAACTTTCAATCTCAACACTTGATCTGGGTGAGCATTAAGAAAACAAATGGTATCATCTGCAAATTGTAAATAAGTGATTGAAAGACCATCATTTCCTTCCGAAAAACCATCAATAATGGATCGATCTTCTGCTTTCACCATCAAAGCACTAAAAGCGTTTGCAACTAGAGTGAAAAGAAAAAGAGAGAGTGGATCCCCTTAACGAATCTCTCAAGATGAATTGAAGAACCCTTTAGAAGTCTCATTTATCATAATAGAAAAATGAGGGTGATCCAAACATCCCTTAATCCACCCATCCACCTCTTCCCAAAGCCTTTCTCCTTAAGAACACATTGAAGAAAGTCTCAATCCACTCTATCATACGCCTTCTCCATGTCAATCTTACACACAAGCCCTGGCTTCATTCTCCTTTTTCTTCCATCCACGAGTTCATTAACAATAAGAATACCATCTGTAATATGTCTTCCTTTCACAAAAGTTCCTTGATGATTAGAAACCACCATATCCATAACCCCGTGGATTCTAATGGACAGCACCTTTGTAATGGTTTTATAGAGCCCACAAGGCTTATGGGCCTAAAATCCGAAAAATATGAGACATCCTCCTTCTTGGGAATTAGGACAATGAAGGTTGTGTTCATACCTTTACTAACAATACCCTGATCATAGAATTCCTCAAACAATTCCATTAAGTCCCTCTTTAGAATCTCCCAACACTCTTAGAAAAAAAAACATAGAAAAACCATTGGGCCCTGGAGATTTGTTCTTGTCCATGCTAAAAACCGCAACCTTTACTTCTTCTTCAGAAAAATGAGCTTCAAGAGCCCTGGCTTGCTCTTCACCCAAACCATTATTGAAAAGATTATCAACAATGGGCTTCTCATAATGATCTTTTGAGTACAAGGAAGAGAAAAAACTGTTCGCTCCATCTTTAATCTTCTCAGTATCTTCCGTAATGACCCCGTCCATCTCCATTCTAGAAATCAGACTTTTCCTCTTTTTCTTGCAAGCCACCTTGTGAAAGAATTTTGTGTTTTTATCTCCCTCCTTAAACCGTTTGCATTTGGCTTTTTGCTTCCAGTGCATTTCCTCCCCCCTTAAAATTCTATCCAGCTCCCCCAATAGTGCTTGCTTTTTAGCACCTAAGTTGGCATCCAAAAGGCCTTCTTCCTCCATTCTGCAATCAATCGTATGTACTTCCTCCCATATCCTGTTCTTGTTATCCTTAATGTTCCTAAATGTAGCCTTGTTCCACTCAATCAGATTTCTTTTAACATGTTGAAGCTTTTTCATAAACCTAAAACCTTTCCACTCAACCTCATTCCACCACTTTTGAATATTATCTTTAAAGGATGGGTGGAGAGTCCACATGTTTTCAAACCAAAAGGGGGAGGGACCATAATTCATCTTGGAAGTGGATAATAGAATCAGCCAATGATCAGATGCGACCTTCGGAATACTCTTGGACAAATTTAGGATACATGTCTTCCTAGCATGGAGACACAATAAATCTGTCCAATCGAGTCATAGTAGAGGGATTTTGCCCATTTGACCAGGTGAAATGCCCATTAACCATCGAACTATCACGAAGAGAGTGATGGTGAATGAATGTCCCAAAATCCTTCAAGCTTCTAGTCACCCTGCTAGTCGGGAATTTCTCATTTACAAACCTGATAACATTAAAGTCCCCACCCACCAACCAAAGGCCCACCCAAGAGTTTTTAATGTCATTTAACTCCTCCCAGAAATTGTCTCTTACTTTAGGGGAAGGAAGGACTGTATACCCTCGTAAAAAGCCAAATTGCACCCAAACCCACATCTTTCACCTTAATAGATATAGAGAAAGAACCCAATCTAACACCCTGAACTTTGATCAAATGAGGATTCCAAGCTATTAAGATACCTCCTGCCACCCCCAATGCAGGAATGGCAACCCACTCCGATGTCAAATTGCCCACTGCACTCCTAACGAATCTGTTAGACACATTTGGCGCTTAGTTTCTTGCAGAAGAATTAAATCCAGTTTATATCTTGCCATGCACTCTTGAACCAACCTTCTTTTTTAAACACCACCTAGCCCTCTAACATTCCAACAAATAATCTTCATGGATCAACTTTGTTTTTTCCCCTCGTAACTCTTTTGGTCATATTGGAACAGCTGGCACCAACACCGCTCTCTAACATATCCCATTTCAAAATTTTCAGCTCCCTCATCCCCTTTCTTTTTTCTACCAATATTCATATTACAACCTTCACCCTTCTTCCTTATAAAGTCTGACATACAAACCTCCGTCCCTTCCTTGTTATTGATTTTTAACCATAGAGAAGCCACTGTCTGATCAATATGCTCATCCTAGTCATCCTCAACCGGTTGTCCCACTGACTTCTCCACCTCACCCAAATCTCTGCATCCACCCAAAAAGCAAGTTTGGCAATCCATATTCACAGACCTAGCCTAAGAAGACTTTGCAAGGGGGATAGAATTCAAAGGGAAACGGCTAGAGGAACCAGAACCAGAACCAGAAGGCAGGATTGTGGATAAATTGTTAGGAGACAGAATTCAAAGTACTAGAATTAACATAATGATTAGCTTGGATAGCAGAAGAGATATGAAAGGATTGAGATTGGCTTAGGTCTCCTGAGGGTAAAAGCATCTCCTTAGGCTCTTGTGCTTAAGTCACATTAATGCCATGGTTCCTAGCTACCGAACTGGAATGCAAATCCACTTCTACAAACTCTGGAGATTCATCATAATCCACCAGTTTAGTTAGTTTTCTAGGAGTAAAAAAATCCACCAGTTCGACCTCTTGATTCCCAATCTCCTCCAGATCATCCTCAATGAGGTACTCATCATCCGAATCAAGCTTTCTAGGCCACCTTTCCCATCAGCTGCCACTATGGCGAAGGTCCCCCAACCTTAATGGGTCACTAACAAAAGAGGAACCCAAAGGTGTAGGAGATGCTTCGACACCAATAGGAATCAACGGAGATATTAAAGGTGTCACATAATCCTCAACACCATGAAATTCAATTGTGCCATCTGCTTGGGAAGTGCAGACTGGGCCTTCTCCTGTTTCAGGCCTTAAGTCGAACTTGAAACTAGAGCTGCAATACGATCCAACAAACCCAGCTTCGTAGGCATGCTTGGATCCCTTCAACAACCCCCCAGTAGACTCAGAAGAAGATATGCACCGAACAAAGGCCTAAGGCCTATTGCATTCACCCATCAGCATCTCATCCACACCCTGTCTATATCCTCCTTCCATAAGCTCCATCTCTCTAAGCTTCCCCAACATTGTAAGAGTCGAAACACCACCATGATCTTTTGATTTAGTAGGAGCCCTAATTTCAGAATCGCAATTACCTCCCCTTGAAATCGAGGATTTGACCCCCGACCTAGGTAACATTAGTCTGGTTAAGCCGATTCACCCTAATGTTATGAGTTGGGTCAGCTCGATTTAAATACGAAAGGAAACCACCTGACCTATGACCCACTTCTTTCGGACACCATACCCAATTAGAACCTACTCTTGGCATATTCTGATCAGATGGCCTCACCTTTAGACTCAATTCAAAATTCAAATTTTGAAATCCCCCATGAACTCCAACACCTGCATTCCCGCAACTAATAGGATCATGAATCCTCATTGAACAACCCAAAAATGATCCAACGGCCTTGGGACCATCATTCTGGTGGACTCCTCCATGGTTGATCAACAGCTGAGATTGCACACCAGCTTCATCCCTGACCTTGTGACTAGCAAATCTCAACGCAACAACGTCTTCCCCCTAGATCCTCTGAACCGAGCAATCTACCTCAACTAACAGCAAAAAATTCTCTTCATCACTCCTGAAATTAATTAGCCTTGGAATACTAGCGAGAGACTCCACAGCTACGATCTCCTTAGAGATTGATATCCCGTCCACTTCCCTCAGTTCCCCACAACATCTTCCAATCGCCTGGAACGACTCCATCTTCCATTCCAACAGGGGTAATCCCCAAATTTGAACCCAACGATCCCCATTTACTGCTTCGGTAGGGGATGGTTGAGGTCCATTTGTTCCACTGCTGAAATGTCACGATTCCCTTACCAACTTTGATTTTTCTTAGACAAAATGACATTGAGTTCTACTTGATTACCTGTAGCAATTAGGGCTCTATTTGGAGGACACCCCAATAACCACAGCCGGAGTTTCTAAGCATCAGGGCCTCTGAAATGATTGGAAACCACCATACTAATCGCTTTCCATGGGACAATAACTCCCCAAACGTCACAAACCACAACGTTGTTCCACACTGGTTCCTCAAGGGGGCGGACCCAGTGGGGTCTTGAGGATTTGTCTAGAAAAATCCCTCCCGAAGTGCCCAGCTGATACGACATTAATTCTGACTCCTTCACCTCCATCATCTGTCTTAAAATTTCTACAAGACTCCTCCATCCCTCTTGAGCTTCACCCTCCACGACAATGATAAATTGGTTTCGGGTTTTGAGCTTTCATTCGCATATACGAATGAATCTCCCCCATTTGTTGGATCTCCTGGACAAGAACAAAGACCCCCTATTAAAATTAACCGATTCATGTAGCTCCTTACCCCCTTCTCTGTATGCCTTTTCCACAAAAGCTATCACCCTCTTTAGAATCCCAACCTGAAACTAGATTATATGAGGCATTTTTTTTTTCCATGTTCCACCACTGTGATGGCACCATCGCATAACTCCAGCTCATACGATTTCCATTCCACCACAAAAAAACTCTTTACCATTTCCACCGCAAACATCCTATCTCACCTACCAGTCGCCCAAAACATCTCAAGCACTACCCTTTTCTTCACTTTCATTGGGGCCTTAAAAAAGAACAATGTAGTATGTATTTAAATATTCTTAATTAATGGTTTACATATTTTTAATATTGTAAGAATAAATCTTTTACAATTTATGTTACTATATTTCAAAATTATTTACATAACTATAATCCTGTATATTTATGATGTTTTTTGCACATTTTACTCTTTTTTGGATTTTGTTTTGAATATATGTTAGTTACTAATGACTTTTCTTTTCTATAAATGATTTCTTCATCATTATAAACATGCTCGAGCAAGAACGATCTGCCATTTATTAAGTGAGAGTACTACACTTTTAAGTACCAACAAGAAACATGTAAAATGCAATTATTGTGGGAGACAGCTAAGAGGGGTGTTAGTAGGTTGAAACAACAGCTTGAACACACAGTAGGTGAAGGGTTGTCCCAAGGTATGTGAGGAAATAATGATGGCAATGCAAAAGCATTGCAAGATAGTACTAAGGATAGGTGAGTTGAGGTTAGGAAAAAGACATATACAAGAAAATCTTTGGCTAAAGGACAGTGATATAAGATACACATAGGCAGGTGGTGGTAGTGAGCCAGATGGGAATGTTGAGAGGTTGGAGAGAACAAATTCTAGTGGCAATATGAGAAGAAAAAAAATATCTTGCCCGGGATGAGGAAAAATGCAAGTTTTCTATTTTTGGATTTCTTATAAGCATAAGAGGGAAGAGTTTTCATTATTAGACTGAGGGGAGTAGTTTATGTTCACGCATGCCCAGTTTTAAGGCAAACTGGAAATGTTAGAGAAACTATCAACCTAGAGAGAAAGGGCACAAAAGTCATAAACTCACAGAAGAGGGTAGTACCCGATGCAGACAATCAAGCAAGACTTATGTGCCACCCCACGAGAGTTAGATTTAGGCAAAAATGTTATGTGAGTTTACTAAGGGTCTTACAGGGGAGTAACATTTACTTTTATGTGTCCATATAATAAGGCTAATAGTGTCAAAATTTTGGTTGGTTTTTTTTTAGAGTACTACCGTTTTTTATGTTTAGTCCATTTATTCAAAAGTCAAAACTTACCCTTTTGACTTTGATTTTGGTGTCATTAGATAGGTTATTCAGTTACCTTTCAAACAAGACCAAGATTGCACAAATCCGAGGTGATTTGGGAAAGTTATGACCAAATTACTAAAGGGGTGTCAGTAAAAACAGGAATAGTTTCCACATTGACAGATCTGGAATGTGGATATTCCTTCAAAGGTATCCTTCTTCATATAGACTAGTTTCTTGGATAAAATTCTAACGTTAAATTATCTTCAGGGTAGAGGATGGAATTTAGCTAATCGATGCATACTATGCATGATAGAGGCAAAATCAGTTAGCCACCTATTTATGCACTGTTCTATGGCTAGAAGGGTATCTGTCTCTTATA
>JAOXJP010050051.1:0-16063 GCA_025762735.1 Platanus orientalis
GTGGTATGTAGTGGTTCGGTGGGCACGTGGCCGTAGTCGCTATGTAGTTGGCAAACACAACATCTCTTGGCATACTCAATACAATCTATCACTATAGTTGGCCAATAGTAACCAAGTCTTTTAAGTTGGTATTGGAGCTTAGGGTCGCTTTGATGTCCACCACAAACACCAGCATGTACTTCATTCATTATCATGCTAGCCTCATCAATTGATAGACAACACAACAATATGCTATCAAGTGATAGCCTGTATAGTTGGTTGCCTTGTAGTGTAAATCGTGGGGCACATCACCTTATTTCAGCACGCTTAATGGGGCCTGATGGCTCTCTTCTACCCATGAGATGTTGAAGTAGGGGTTCACACCAATCTTCCTCTTCCAAGGTCAATTTTCCATCTATGTCTTGTAGATCACCTTCTTCTAAGTCTGTAGTGCAGATCAGGGAAACATCTCCCTTCACGAAAAGTGGGGAAACAACCCTCCTCTCCCCTATGTGGACGACTAGGTAATCATCTTGTGGGTGTATAAGAGATGCTGCTGAACTAGCGAGTGCATCAACTTGCCTATTATGGTCTCTCCTAATATGTTGTATCTACAAACGTCTAAACAACTTAGCCAAGTCTTTAGCCCTTTGAAAATAAGGTGTTAGGCTTGGCTTTTTGATATGGTAAAGACCGTTCATCTGTTGAATGACGAGCTCCGAATCTCAGTAGACTACAAGATCATCTATAGGGATTTTCAAGGCCAACTCAAGTCTTGCAATGAGTGTTTCATACTCACTGTCATTATTTGAACGCCCTGTTGTTAGTGTAAGGGAATACAAGATGATGCCATTGTCCAGGGTGACAAAGATGATGCCGACCCCCGAAGACTTGTCTGTGTTGTCCTTAGGGCTGTAAAAAGACCCCGGGATGCACCATCGAAGAGCATTTCTTAGTCTTTCTTTATCTGGATCTACATGACATTCTCATTAGGTAACTCCATCTGAAGTGGTGAATCGTTAGGTACTAGGTGCGCGGCTAGGAAATCTATCAATGCTTGTCCCTTAATTACGCATTACAGAACATAATGAATGTCAAATTCTGAGAGAAAGACAATCCACTTAGTGATATGCCATTGTACTGAGGGGTGACTCATAATATACTTCAATGGGTTAAACCATGATATGAGGTGGAGTGTCGTGGTAAGGAGATAATGTCCTAACTTTTGTAGTGCAAAGACCAAAGCCAAACAAATCTTTTCAATGGGAGAGTAGTTTAACTCGGTGCCGACCATTGTCCTGTTGAGGTAATATAAAGCGCGCTTCTTGCCTTCCTCGTTGTGTTGGGCCAACAATGCCCCAAGAGATGATTTTATAGCCGCCACATATAGCAATAATGGCCTACCCAGCATTGGGCTCATAAGCACAAGTGGATTCAACATGTATTGTTTTATACCGTTGAAAGCGTTTTGATAGGCTTGATCCCATACGAAAGGAACTCCCTTCTTCATTAAACGTGAAAAGGGTTGGTAACATCCTAAAAGATTTGAGATGAACCTCTAAATGTATGCAAGCTTCTCTAATAATTTTTTAAGTTAAAAAATGTTTTTCGATGTTGGCATTTCTAAGATGACTGTAATTTTCTTAGGATCTATCTCGATTCCCCTATGTCGAATTATAAATTCAAGAAATCTCCCTGATGATACACCAAAAACACATTTGAGAGGGTTCATTTTCAAATTATAATGACAAAGTCGTTGAAAGACCTAGTCTAGATCGGTAATATGATGTTGCCTAAGCTTTGTTTTTACCACCAAATCGTCAACATAGCACTTAACCGTATCATGTAGCAGGTCCTCAAATATATAGGTCATTGCCCTCTGATAAGTGTCACCGGCATTCTTTAGACCAAAGGGCATGACTCTGTAACAAACTATTCCAACGGCATAGGAAATGAGGTGGCCTCTTCGTCCTCTAGGCCCTTTTGGATCTGATTGTATCCCAAATAACCATTCCTGAAAGAGAGAGCTTCATATCCCATGGTGGCATCTACCAATGATTTGATGAGTGGCAAAAGAAAGTTGTCCTTCGGGCATGCACTATTAAGATCCCTATAATCAATGCAAACCCTGACATGGCCATTCTTTTTCAGTACATACACAATATTAGCAAGCCATTTTGGATATCGGACCTTGCGGATGAACCTGACTTTAAGCAGCTTTTTCACGTCTCCCTCTATTATGTCAGTAATATCATGTCTAATTTTATGGGGATGTTATTTAATAGGCCGTTGGGCTGGGTCGATGGCGAGTCAATGGGCAGCCACATTATGGTCTAATCTTGGCATTTCAGAGTAATTCTAGGTAAACACATCCTGGTTTTGCCTAAAGAATTCCTGATATTGCGTCTGCTCTTCTGAGGAGAGGCATGCACTAATAAAAGTAAAGCGAAAGTCATCTTCTGTTCGTAGATTTATCTCAATCAGATCATCCACTGTTGTTTGCCTCCAGCCTCAAATTCCAGAGGGGTAGGCATCACCGATCCCATGATAAAATCTTTAGAAGGTGGCGATTGTGTTTCTACAAACAAACACTCAAAGGGAGCGTCTTCGAACAGGTCCATTATATATGTTGTTATTGCATGTAAAGACACTTTTGATTTTGTGGGCTTCCTGCCCAACCCTCTTGTGCATCCTTATTTTTAGAATGAAGGACTAGCTATTCAAACTGCTGGGTCAGAACTTCCTTGCCTTTATAAGAATTCCTCCATTTCCCCTGCTGGTCAAAACTAGAATTCTGGAGCAGTTGAGAAGCCAATTTTATATATGACAATAAGCTATCCGGGTCTTTGAGTTCTCACTCCGATGCAGAACTTGAATGGTCAACAGACTAGATAGGGCCTTCAAGTAGGAAAATGGAAGATGTTCGATAAGGATCGACCCATGCTACTGACATATGTGCTAATGGGAGGATGAAATTTTGTACCACTGATTCTGGCAGCAGTGGGGTTTTGTCCTTGGCAGCTTTGGCACCATGCTTTGCCCTAAGCTTTTGAGGTTTGAGGTCATTTTCATTGTTCTTCCCTAACGCATCGTGTATAGCTTAATAGGGATTAGCCTTTTGGTAATATATGGCGTCAGCAAAATAGGCATCCACCTTTTGGAATGGATTATTGTCAGCTATTATGGTGCCCTGAGTATCTTGCTAGGGGTACTTAATGCACTGGTGATATGTTGAGGGAATCACTTAGAATTTATGCATCCACGGTTAGCTGATGAGGGTGTTGTAAGTAGTATCTGCATCGATCACATAAAAAGGAGTCAAATCGTCTATGTGACCAAACTTTTTCCTTAAACTAATGTACCCAAGCGGATGCTGCTCATTCTGATTGAAACCCTGGATGATGAGTGTACTAGGCCTGAGTTGAGATAAATCTACTCCTAGGTAGTTGAGTAGAAGTATATTGATTGTTGAGCTATCATCTATCATTATTCTGGATACAGGCTGATTATCAATAGAACCGGTAATGAATAAAGGTCGATTATGGTCAGGATCATCAGAATACCAATCAGTATCTTCAAAAGTGATTGTGGGCATACATAATCCTTCTCGTGTTGTGGTTGGCCAAGAAGCCCTAGCAATCTCATCATTTGTGGCAAACTCGTTAGGATGGGTTAATGCATAGATCATGGAGGCTCTGAGCTTTAGTGACATATGGAGAGCATCATAAATAGTCAGTAATTATGGGATCTTCTTAAGGTGTGTCATTACATCATACGGAATAGGGTTATACGTCTTTTTGATGGCCTTGCTATGTTCGGTTTTTATAGTCATCTTTTTCATTATATCAGCTTTTTTAATTGGTTGTGGGACCTTGTAGTGGAATTTGCTTTCTGGACTGTAACTTGACTTGATTAACATGTTGGGGATGTGGTTGGCGTCCCTCCATCGGGGTAGTTATTTTAAGTTTGGTAACATTGTAAGTCTCGATTTATGGGTTATCAGACATTTTATTCTCAGAGAGGTCTTGAGATGCAAAGGCGAAGCTAGACTCATCTTCACTAGAGTCATCTAAGTCAATGACTAAGGGTGACATGTTTTGCAGGGTTAAATCACGATGTTAGGTCTACTACAGGTTTAGGGCATCGTCATCTTCATTGGCTGAAGTTAAGGAGTCACTAACATCCATATCAACATCCCATTGGTCTTGAGATAGGAACCACACCACGTTCTGTATATATTAGAGGTCATGTCTATATGCTCTTTGTCGACGATAGAAACGATAAATGAGCATTGGCCATAAAGAAACATAGCGTGATGGTAGTGTCAAGTACCAATAAAAAACATGTGGATCCGAGGACACTGGGAAGAGTCGTACCAATAGATCATGGGCAGTGGTTGGCTAACCTGTTTCTTGCAGGAAACGATTGGTGTGAAAATGGGGATCCTCATTCCCTGTATATAGTGTGAGCAAAGGAAGCTGATAATCTTTTGGGAATTGGGTAAGGTATACCTCATGTTTGATAGGTTGCCTTGTTTTGCCAAACCGTTAATAATCCAACAACTAAGCAATGATTTGATCAGGGGCACCATCAAATTCTTCATATGTTCATTGTTGAGGAGGTTTTCTCAGGGAGTTCGTATTCCAAGGATCGTAAGGCTCCATGCCCAGTCTCATAAACACGTGGATGAACATTTCTATTAGATGTCCCCAAGAAAGTATACTTTGCGGTGCTAGGTCCATATACTAATCTAATGGTAGGCCATCTAAGGAGAGTGGAAACAATCGTAGTATCAAATTATCGTTGTGCATTACCTCTCTACATGATATCATGAACTTAAAAACATAATGGTGTAGACATTAATAATTTTCATTTGAGAAGGTGGTGAACAACGGGACCTCGAAGCCAGGTAAAAATGCCTCAAAATATACAGCTCAATGATAGGGAAAAGCTCATCACCTAAACTTGGCTAACACATTTTGAAAGCATGTGCGCTTCTAAGGTGTCATTGGTAGATGGGTAATCCTAGCAGACTGTAATTGGGGGGTCTTGTATGGTACTTGTTAGTGCAATAAAGATACCACTCGTGTTATATCTATAGACCATCATGAAAATAGTTACCCTTTTAGAGTGATCTTGGTATGTTGTGGTATTCTGTAACCAATTGATCACTATTGTTGATCCCTATGGTGTTGGTACTTGATGTGGTTCCCTGTGTGGGTGAGGGTTACCCTCACATGCAATTGTCATCATGTTGCAAGTGGCTATAAAAGATTGGAATGGATCTTCAAGCATAAATTCTTCTAATGTAACCGGGGCCTGAAAAGGTTGTTCTGACAAGTCGGCCTCCACGTGCCATGGTGTGGAGTCCACGATTTTATAGACTTTTTCCTTTTGGTGTGATATAACCTAAAGTTTTCTTTTCCGTATTATTTTTCCCTCATCATCACCATCGTTCCTGCCAACTAAGTTGCTCACGTCTTCATCGATGAAGATGGCATTGGCAGTCACGGCTCTCATATCTGCGTCCAATTCCATGTTGTTTTTGTCAATCAATTCTTAAAGCTCATCCTTGAACACAAAGCAGTCTTGCAATGTATGACCTAAAATGCGGTGATACTTGCAATATTTTGGGTCATTGACTTTATCAGCTTCTGCCAGTCTCTTTGACTCAAGAAATATAATATCCTATGATTCAACTGTTTACTTGAAGAGACTCTCCAAATCATCAAGGTGGAATGTATAAGCTTTTTCTTGTTGCTTTTTCATGCTTGGCCTTCTGGGAGGGGCTTCCTGCTCTGCCAGCTTGGTTATCTCTATGGTATGTCTAACTTTCAACTTGGTAGGTGACTTTTTGGTGGCAACCATGGTTGATTGCATCTTGTTAATCACCGTCTTTCCTCTCTTCTCACGTTTGTGGTCTAGTAGTCTTCTTTCTAAGACAGATGCCTTAGATATCAGATCATCAAATCCAAAGTACTTTTGAGCCGTAAGATGGAGAGAGAGCTCAAAGGCTATATTCTATAGACACATCTCAATGAGCGTTTTAATTGGAGGTGCATTCTCATAAGTGTAAGACATATTCTTTCATTTGTTAATGAAGTCCACTACTGACTCATTGTCTCGCTACCTCTCATTAGTCAGCTCATACAGCTTCACAGACCTGTATGTGCTATGAAATTATTATACAAACACTTGTTTCATTAAATCTCAGTCTGGGATAGAGTTGGGTTTCAAATTTGAGTACCATGTGAAAGTGGCCCCATCCAAGGATTACACAAACAATTTTAATAACAAGTCACCTTATTGGGCGATAACACCGCACCGAGACTCAAAATGAATAATATGTTGCTTCGGACATGTTGTCCCATTAAATGTGTTGAAGTGAGGTTGGACAAATTTTGGTGGAAAGGGTGCCGCATCCACTTGCAGAGGGTATGGCTTCCCAGTAATGTATGTACTCACATTCTCTTGCTCTTTGTATTCATTAAGCATCTCGATCATCATTGCCTGCATGTAGTTAGGGTCCATCATGGGTGAGGCCTGATGTGCATATGGTCCCTATGGTGTAAAAGAAGGTTGTGCATACGCATTATACACATTGTAACCATATGTCTAGGGAGATGTCGGTTCATGTAAAGGTGGCTCTTGTTAATGATGAGGGGCCTGGTGAGTCCCTTATGGATGTAGGCCTTGTGGTAACCCCTATATAGGTGGCCTTTGTGGCATGGGTATACGCTTATAGTTGGGGCGGGCCCAAGTAAAGTGTCGAAAGCATACTCGGGTGTGTAACGAGTGTACCCCTTACACTTGGTTAGGGATAGCTGACCTTGCTGATTTCACCGTGGTGAGATTAGGATTTGATGGGATTGTACCCTACCTTTCAAGTGTGAGCTACTCGATCATGGATTTTAGTTTTGCTATGACGGCGTCCTGAGTAGCCAAGAGACGATCTCGACTTTCTACCTGAGCTCGCCATTCAACTGTCGTGGTGTGTTCCCCTTCAGAATCAGAGTGGTAGTCTCTAACATCTACATTTTCTATACTTGTTGTGGGGTCGGCAGATATATCCTGACTTCCCCTTGATCCTGGTACCATCGCCTTAGGTTCTTGAGGTGGAGGTAACATTAACTGTTGTAGTAGTCATATAAGGGTCATCCTCCTTGTAAAACATAATGGGAGAAGCAATTGAGGACCTTTCAATAGTCGGTAACCCTCTTGAGGGTGTCCATGTTGTTCTAGCACTTGCCTCTAGTTGACTTCTGGTCATCATGCCTGCAGAGTTGAAAGCCCATGGCCGTGACCCAAAAGGACTGGGGGTATTTATTGGAGCATCCTTCTTTGTCTCTGTAAACATTACTGTTGCTTGGGGGTTGTAAGCGGGCCCGAATCTCTTACCTTAGCTGACATAAGGTGCATTGCCTTGGCTGTCTTTGGCTTGAGAAGACAAAGAAGGAATGCTCTTTTATGGGTGCACCCATGGTGACATTGCATTGATCTGTATATCCCCTGTTTTTGATTGCATGTGACAAACTCTTGTACCCTAGCGTCTTGCTTGTGTCCAAAGGGTAAAGTTCTTCTCCTTTTTGGTGGTTTACCTCTTTCACCCCCTTAGGGAGATCAAATTGGGTTAAGAGCATTGAGTTTCTGAATTCTACCATTGCTTTATTATATTTCCAATTGTGCCTCATAGAAGGGGTGTAAATGGCCATGCTACCCTTTGACTGGTCCTTTTGTGAAGCATGGGTTTTAGGGGTTTTTGTCTTAAGTCCCTTCTTATTTCGCAAGTTTACTTCATTGCCAAATGGTTTAAATACTTCAACCTGTTTGATATTATGTTGCTTTATCTAGTCCCTAAGCATTGTGGGAACTCCTGTGTGATATAGACTATAGTCAAACCATGGTTCTCAGGTGGTGAATGAAAGTCTTGTCTTAGGCCCAGAGATGTGCGTGAATGAGGAATTACTTGTTCATTCGCCGAAACCCTATTTAGCGAATGAAGATTTATTTGTTCATTCACTGAGACCATGTTTTGCGAACGTCTCCACTTCTGGGAGTGCACAATTATGCGCGAATGTGAAATCCCATACTCATTCGCTACAGTATTTGCACTAACCTGTGCGCAAGTAGTGTAGAGTCACTAGCTAGGACTTCCCCTTAGTGAGTGTAGTTGATTTCAAACTTACGCATTCGGGCCTTTCCCCTTCTCTTTGATGTATGACACCTGCGTCTGTGAACACTTTCCCGCGAATGAGAATTGTCTATGTCATTTGTAGACTCAAACTCTAGTGAATGTGAATGTGCATGTTCATTCGCGTGCATTTGTTGCAGCGAATGAAATTCTGGGCCCTTGCCTGAGACAACAATCTATCTTTTTTCAAAGGCTTCAATGACTTTTAACTGTTTGTTTGATCCAGACGTAGGTATTCATTATTTCTTTAACTTACTTGAAATGATTTGGGAGGCATATCCCTTTGATTTAGCATTAAATTTATCTTTTTTGGTTGAGATAAGCAATGCTGCCGCAGCCTTGGGGGAGACCAATGCTTCAACCCCTGGTGAATTAAGGGAGACTGAAGCCTCAACCTTGTGTTAGGAGACTGAAGCCTTAACTATAGGCGGGTTTTGGGAGACCGAAGCCTCAACCATAGGCGAGTTTTGGGAGACCGAATCCTCAGCTATAGGCGAGTTTTGGGAGGCCGAATCCATTCGCCGAAAATAGTGTGGTGAGTGAGAAATATATTTCACATTCACGCACACTTTTTGGGTTTCAACACCTGCTTCTTAATCCATGTGAATTGGGGTCCATAATGACCAAGATCAACGAGATGATACTCATCCAAAAATATTCTTGGCTTTAGTTAAGTTTCAAGGAGTAATGCATCTACCATCCATTTTATCCTCTTTAAACCATAATCAATTTTAATCACCAATACATGAAAATAGGGGTAAGAATACTTCTAATTTTAGTTGTAATGGACTTGAAAAAAAAATCAACTCTTTCATTACTATCAGGTTCATCATAAACAAAAGACAAGTCCAACTAGAGTTAACAATCATCGTTAATTCTAACCTCTATGAATCTAAAACATGAGTCGATGAACTTTATATCTAAGAACTTTCCTTAAAGGAGAATTAATCCCCTTGCTAGACTAATCGGATTAACAAAAAACATATTTCAATCCTTTCAAAAAGAAGATTGTCTCCTAAAAGAATTACCTTTGCACTTGGATTTAGTAGAAAAAAACACAACTCGGGTTTTTGAATTACACCAAATCCTTCAATGCTCTAGTTTTCAAGGACTGTCTGATTCCTTAACAATTCTAAACAATGATCTTCATAATTCACTAATGTGTTGTTTTGGGATAGATATCAAAACCACTTTCGATAATTTGAATTTTATCTTGAGGAGATTAACTAGTTTGTATAATAGCAAATATAGGCTGAGAGGATAATTGAAATATTGATAACTTAACTTCCAAGTAATGCATTTTTTCTTATTTATTTTCCAAGCTCTATTCTTCATCATGAAGCTTTCAGAATTTTTATTATTCAAATACTTTAAGCCTCTAGAGATAAATTCTTTCTTAAGACACGGATATCGTAGAATGGAATGCCACAGTAAACAGAAGAGCATGCATATATAATGAGGCATAGCAATTAAAGAATTCAAGTTATCAAGGGAACTAGAGAGTGACATTATTTGCTCCAAGTAACTGGGGCAATTTACCAATAAAAAAAAGTAATTGGGGCAATTTTCTCTCAGTTACCAAAAAAAAAATCAAATAGCATTTAGTTGTCGGACTATATTTTCCAAATCTTTAAAATGTTACTTCTCTCAAAGTTTCTTCCATCTTACATTATCAAAAAAAAATTCTTTCTTCCTAGAGTAAATGATTTGTCCAGGATTTTGTATGTCCTACTGTGTCCTCTACCATAGGCTGGCATGTGATTTTTTTTTTTTATAATTTGCTGCCTCTTTTAAATTGGGAGCAAATGTTCATTTGAATACTTTATTTTATGGTTTTAACCTTATACACCTAAGAGCATTTTAATAGGTACTATCTATTTTTTCATTACAGGTTTAGCCCTATGCAGTATGCATTGTCAATGAGCCAAGCTGAGCCAAGCTTTGCCCAGCTCAGCCCAGGCTCATCACCTAAGGATCAAGCTCAACCTTGGCTCTGACTCGTCATGAGCTTGAGGCCTAAGCTTGGCTCGTCAAACTCAATCCTTCGATGAGTGAGAAATTTGGAGGCCTTTAAAAGGGACTTAATTCAAACAAAAAGAAACCTATCATTTGTTAGTACATTTGTTAGCTTGTACTTAAAAGAACAACAAATTTGTCAGCATGTAAGTTGGGTGTACTTACATTTTATATTTTAGGGATTTTTTTCAAAACGGTTCATAGTTATGGTGAAATTCCTAATAATGAGGTAAAAAACTATTTTTGAAATCGGTTTTTTTGGGGTTAAATTTGTAAAATAATGAGGTAATTAACAGTTAACCCAATTAAATTATTCCTTTTATACCCCTAACCCACCGAATTGAGTAACTAATTCACTTTATTCTTCCACATTCATCACTCCTAATATCTCTCCCACTACTCTCCTAGTTTTCTCCTCTTTTTTCTTTTTCTCTATGTCAAAGAACTCTGACAAAAACAACACTCGTTTTTAGAAGATCTTGCGATTTAGTCATGGATGAAGAAGAAAAAATTTCGTATGAAACTGAACCACATACCATTTTTTCAAGAGAAGAGAAATAGTTGTGCGTCGTTGTTAGAGAAAAAGAATACCATATAGTCACACTCTTTTGTTAGAGAAGAGGAATACCTCCTTGCTGCTCTCTTGAATGAGACAATACAAATGGAGACATTAAAAACACGGAGAATAGAAGTGAAACTGAGGTGAAAAATTGAATACATGGAAGTGAACAAAAATTGTCTCCAGATTATGGTGGTCAACACGTTTAAAAGTCATTCAAAACTTCAAATAATCTGCATACATGTATTAATCTCTAAAGTCCCTCCGTTTCCAGTAGGGATTGTAGTAACGATATAATGCAATGGCAATAACGAAACCAAGATGTACGATCTTTGAGGATCTTGGCAACCTACCTATAACCAGATGTGATAGATATTTTACACCAAAGCAAACACAAACCATGTATTTTACACCAGGGCATACATATAAATCAGTTAATGTCCAGAAGATTACGGTGTTCAACACCTATCCAAAAAACTAACAAACTGAATTACATGTTTTCAATTTTTTTTTTCGCCACATGTCAACCATTTAAATCTTCCTAACCTATATCTGAACTTTAACAATATGGAGAGAATCAAGGGGGCATGGAACTATGGATTTGGTTTCCTATTATATCATATAACTGATTTAAGGTTAAAAAAATAATTAGCAATCATTAAAAACCAAAATGGGAAATAGTTATTTTTACCTTGTTATTTGGCCGAGTTGGGAAAAATCCTTATATTTTATAATATAGTTTTTTGTAAACAACATTTGTCAATCACTTTGTGTTTTTCACTACTATAAATCAATCAAGATTTTTGAATAAATTATTAGTTTTTCGTTTTAATCCATACTATATAGACGTCATAGCAGCAGTTTTACATTTATAATTTATATATTATTTAATATCAAAACAAAATTTGATGCAAAAAAGATATGAAATACTATATTTTTTTATTACAATGCTTATTTTGTTTGTATTAATATATTAGATTATATAAATTTACATAAGACTCTAACGAGCCGAGCTATTAGCGAGTTGAGATCAATGCAGCTCGGCTCAGGCTTGTATAGCTAATGAGCTCAATTAAAAGCTCAGGCTCGCCTCATGATGAGCCGAGCCGAGTTAGCTCTGCTCTTTAACAGCCCTAGATTATGCACCAGCCTTTGTGTACACAAAGACATGGTGCAAGACACGGTACGACATACAAAATCCTGGACAGAACATTTGTTTCCCTTCCCGAGAAGTCGTTCACTACTAGAGAAATTTATCCAAACAAGGCCTTACCCTTCCCTTCCTTCCAGGTTCCCAACTTCTCATTTCTTAGAGCCAAAAAGAAGATTAAAAGAAGAGAGAAAGAGAAAGGGGGAGAGACTGAGAGATTAAGTGAGAGGCAATGGCAGGAGAAGACAACGCAGAGTTCTATCTGCGATACTACGTAGGGCACAAAGGTAAGTTTGGGCACGAGTTCTTAGAGTTCGAGTTTCGTCCCGACGGAAAGCTCCGCTATGCCAACAACTCCAACTACAAGAACGACACTATGATTCGTAAAGAAGTCTTCCTCACCCCCGCTGTCCTCAAAGAATGCCGCAGGATCATCTCTGAAAGCGAGGTCTGTTTCCTCTCTCTTTTTACTCCTCTTTTCTAGGGTTTCGTGAGATTTGGTTGACTGGATCAATTAAGGATTTTTATAGGGTTTTGTTTCTTGTTTATCCCGCTATTGATTGTTAGAGCTTGTGATATCTGCATGAATTTGATGCGTTGTTCAGATAATGAAGGAAGATGACAACAACTGGCCGGAGCCCGATCGAGTTGGGCGGCAAGAGCTTGAGATTGTAATGGGGAACGAGCACATATCGTTTACTACTTCAAAGATTGGGTCACTTGTTGATGTCCAAAGCAGCAAAGACCCCGAAGGGCTTCGCATCTTCTATTACCTTGTCCAGGTAGCTCAAACCTAAACGAAACAAAACAAAAAAGATTTATTTATTTATTTATTTATTATTATTATTATTATTATTATTATTATTATTTTGAATATAGGAATTGAGTTGACTCGTTTCAGTGTTTGGATTTGTTTTTGCAGAGACAATTAGTTTGTATGACATGTTCTTAATTTAAAAATATATGGCACTTCCTCTGCTGAATGTGCTTTCAATGCATCTGTAACATAGCTTCCACTAGTAGACACCTTCTTCTGCCAATGTAACCCTTTCCCCTCCCCATTTCTGGGACTATCTCATCCCTTTTTCAACTTTTTGCTTATAAAAAAAAGAACTAGTTGAAAGATATTACTTAATGTTCTTGCACATAGCAGATTACATATCAAATAGTTTAGTTTGTAATCCTCAAGGTTTATGTACTTAATTTATCATAGAGAACTTTACATGCTTAAAAATCAAACTTAAAAATTAAAAAAAGGTTAAAATTTATTTTTTGTTTCCATAGTAAATTAAATGTAGTATCTATAGTGAATCCTGTTGGGTGTAATACAGGAATATGGGCCTAATACTCATTAATGTTGGAACTTTCAAGAGAAGTGGGTTTTCAAAGGGACAAAAGGATGGGCACGTATGATTGGTCTAACTGGAGCTTTCTTCTGTGGGGGGGATAAAGGAGTGATTGATTATGATTATAGGTGTAGGGAGAAGATAAAATATTGAAATCACAGTAGAACTATGATAAAAATCAGCAAATGTAATGGGTTCTAGATGTGTTCTGTGCCTTAAGGCAGAGGATTCAGTTGAGCATCTTTTCAACCTTTTGTCTTTTAGTGAGGAAGATTTGGGTTTTCTTTCTCTCTCATCTTTGTATTGATTGAGTCTTCCCGACACTGGTTAGTGGGTTAGGGATTTGGGGAGCTGCTCTCAAGCTATTTGGGTTGCCTGGGGCTATTTGTTGAGTTATCTGGAAGGAGATGAACCTCTGCATCTTTGAGGACAAGTTCCCCCCTGCAATCGCCTTTGTGTGTGTGTTCATGAGCTTCATCAGGACTGGGTTTCTATTTTCCCTGAGTTTGATGAGTTGGTCTGGCGGGCGATATGGGATGGGTCTACCCATTATGCCTCACTGTACTTTGTCTCTGGGTTGTGTTGTTGTTTTTCTGCTTATTGTTTGTCTTCTTTGCGTTGCTGTTCTTTTGACTGCCCTGGTGAATTTTTTGTTTCTTTTGCTATCATATTAATATATTCTCTTTATTTCTCAAAAAAAAAAAAAAAAAGTTGGTTAATGTAATGGTGGTACTGTAAATGGGGTAGAGTAAGGTGTAGGTAAGTAGGAATTGAAGTGAGTTTGGTTGATGATGGAATATGGGTAATAGGAAAATTGGCTGAGGGTTGGTAGGAAGATTTTTGTAGTGAAATGACGGGAAAAATGATGTCTAATATTTATGATAATTAATAATGGAAATCTCAGCAAGTAATAACACAAATAACAGACAAATAAAATAAGAAAAATAAGAAAATAACCCATTGGAATCAGCAGCAATGAAACTCTAGGAAGCAGCACTTACTAGTTGTGCTTCGAGGAACAAGTGGAGTTCAGGTTCTACACCAAACCAGCAAGCAAAAAAGCAAGTTTTCCATTCGCAAGTTCTCGAAAAAAAAGTAAAGAAAGGAAAAAAAGAGTACAATGGGTATGCATAGCAGTCCACTTGTACAGCTTAGGACTAAGACTTTAATTCTAAATCAAACTGAAAGTTAAATATCAATTAAACTAAAACTACTGAAACCAAATTGTATAACTATCCACTTTTACGTTGAACATACGCAATCTAACTTAGCTTTACTTCTGGACCTAAACAAAACTATCCCTGCAGTACCATAGAAGGAGAAATTGTTTTTCTTCTAAATAATGGAGAATCTAGCTGTTCTACTGCAGTTGTATGGCTTGATTAACTACTATTTAGTGACCACCAGCTTGGTGGATCCGCTGGATCTCATGCGAGACACAAAACAGCCCATATTTAAATTTTATGGGCCTAAAATGTCCATATTGAATTGTTCAAGAAGAAGTCTGTATGTGGAAAATAATCAAAGCTAGTCCATCAGAGCCAATAAGAGATCTATAAGTCCATGGCTCAACTACTTTTAGTAGTTTCTAAAAGAAGATTAAGATTTAATCATTTTCTTTATAAGTTATGTTTTTTAAAAGTAAGTTGTTACTTTTATTTTTATTTTATTTTTTTTGATAAGAAAAGTAAGTCTTTACTTGATTTGAGTTTATTTAGTTTTTAGGTTTGTTTAGGAGTATAGTTGGGATAAGGCTGTTTGTTGTTGTAAGTTTGTTTAGGAGTCTTACTCTACTTGAAGTAGAATAATTTTAAAAAAGTAAAAGTTTTCTTTTCTTCACTTCTCTATGTTGTACTATTGGGTATCAAAACTTATTTGGTTGAATTGATTTTGGTGTCATTTGAAAGGATATTTAATTACTTTTGACATTTGTTTTGGGAGAAATTTGGCAATGTTAATAGATGTAGTATCGTATTTTTTATATTATTATGAATGACAATAAATGCTTTGTTAAGAAAGAGAAGAATGTACAAAGAGTTGGGGGTCAAAGTGATCTCACAATACAAACCCATGAGAACCCTATTGTCTATACTACGGGTAGTGTTTAAAAACTCAGATCAGTCTGATCACTCGAAGGTCTACCAATCTGAGTTATTTGGTAACTCGAAACCAAGTTACCAACTAGTTGAGACAAAAATATTAATATATTTTAAAAATAGATTAAATACAATAACAAGGTATGTTAGAACTATAGCATGACAGAAAATGTAAGGTATGGTAGACCAGTTTATTGAACTAAAAAAATAGTAATAATAAAAGAAAAGAAGAGAAAAAGAAAGGAGATAAATCTAATAGCTTAGACTGACAATTTTATGGAAGTTAGATGTATCAGAAACTAAAACTCAATAATAAAACAATTCTTAGGGAAGTTAGACTTCTTATGCACAACCTGAAAACTTAAAGTGAATTAAATAATTGTTATTGTTTTTTAGTTGAGCAAGAAAGAGGGGATAGTTGACTTTTCAAGTTTGTAATCTTGTTGGCGCTTCTCAACCATCCACTTCTTCTTCCTTGATGATGAAGTTAGAATGTGTTGCCTAAAAAAATGACACCATTTTGAGAACAGAAGATGGAAAAAAAAATCAAGGGGTATAATGGTCTTCAAAACCGAGTTACTCAGTCGTTGTTTCAAAAAATCATCTGAGTTACTCGGATAACTTGGCCAAGTTTGTTAACTCATCCACAATGATGATTACTATGATTTTAGTTAGAGTAGTGCTTAATATGTTAGTGGCTGAGTGTCTGAGACAGGTTTTGAGATC
>JAOXJP010050071.1:0-16062 GCA_025762735.1 Platanus orientalis
ACAGGATTCATGTAGCCGACCCCAAATAGTTGGGATAAGGCTGTTTGTTGTTGTTGTTGTTGTTGTTGTTGTTGTTAGAGTGCTATGATTGTTCCAAGTCCACCAAATTTCAACCAACTCTGATCTGTTTAACCCCTTCAAATAGTATAAAATCAGTTATTGATTTCTTAGAATTTAAATTACAACAGTCTTTTAAAAGAAACCACACAGCAAACTGAAAGTAACTGAGTAGTGATGACAACACTTGTCTGAAGAAATTGAATGAGGATACAAACTGCAAGAGATCCTTCTGAAACTACTTGACACGTCCAGCACCTTCCTTGATACGATTGATACCTAATGAAGAGAACATCAAATAAAGAGTAAAACAGAATATAGAAAGAGACCCAACAGCTCCAATTGCAGGCAGATTTCAAGGATCAGCTACAACTGATTCTAGAGTTCTCTAACAGGAACAACTGTAAGAAAGAGAAGAATGAATTAACAACTTCAACTTCAATGTCATAAAGAGTATCTAATATACTTAATTCCATATGTATGACCCCTTTTATAAGGATTTACAGCAGAATTCGTTTCCCAAGTAAAATAAAATAAAAACTAATATTCTCTAGTTCCTAAACAATGAAAAAACTTCCTAAACAAACAATGCTCCTACAATAAATCTACTAAAAAAGGACAGGATTAGAGACTAGCCTTCATTTTTTTCCCTCCAATAGTAATTTTGTTAAGAAGACTTACATGAGAAATACAAGGCCCGAAGGGCTTTGGTAGTTAAGGATACAATATTCTATCAATCGAAAATGAAGTCCTGAAAAAGTTTGGCCTCCCTAGATATTATAAATTCCTAATCCCCTTTTCTCTCATTTTGTAAGAACAAAAGTTCCTATAGAGAAAGCTCTATAGGTTGCTGCCCGACTTTGGAAACAACTTCCCATCAACCGGCCAGCTGGAACCTGTTTCTAATGATATAAGCTCTGATACCAAAATTGATGTAGAACAATAGAGGGGATATCCAAATTTGATGTAAGGTTGATGGTCAAAATAATGCGGAAGCAAGAATATAATTAAACAGTCCAAAATTTGGTTCTTTAAACACTTTCAAGTAGCCAAAATTTTAAGCAAATATAAGAATTGAAGGTGAGAATTAGATAGAGGAATTTAGAAGAGATTAGGGAAGAAAAAAAGGAAAAAAGAGAAAGAAATAACCCATAAGGGCAATTTTGGAATTTTTGGACAGGCCCACAAAATGACCAAAATACCCTTTCTCATACGTTAGAAAATTATGAAAATTTTCACAGTTTTAGATGGGTCATAAAGGTATTACCATACAAAATTTCATCAAATTCTGATTATTTTTTATATAGAAAATTATGAAATCTCAAACCTGCTGTATTTCTTTAATGAAGTTTCATAAGCCAGAGAATCTTTGTTCAACAACTTAGTCCTTGAAGGTATTGATGGCAGCACCTTAGATGTAGATTGAAAAGGGTATAAAAGAGGTAAGAAGAAGAAGTGAGGATGGAAGAAGAGCGAACAAGGGACAGGAAAAACTAGGAGAAGAAGAAGATAGGAAAAATATAGAAGAGAGGAAGAAGAAGATAGAGACTAAGGAAGAACCCTAGGTTCCACAAGGTTAAACCATGGGAAAGGGAAAAAAGGAGGGATAAAGCCCAAACAAACCAAACTTTAATTCAATAATCTATGTTTACAATAAAAAAACATGCAGCCTTTTATATAGGCTCAAAACACTCAAAAAATAGCAAGAACTAAATTGAAAGTCCTAAATTAACTAGCCTACTTGATACCTAATACTTTCTTAAGCCTAACGCTACTAAAACATTGACTTTCTAAAAGTAGAAGCGGCCAAAATTAAGGCCTTTTAGAAAATTTCTTCCAGCTCTCCAAAAGGGCCCTCCTTTGTGTTGACTCACTAAAATACTAAAATACACTTAGCAACAATGCCTTATTATACCCTTGTACTGTACTAAAAAAACCCAAATTACCCATGGCACTATTGGACCTTATTACAAGTATATCCCACCTAAAACACTTAAACCAACCCTTCTTGTGGCACCATCTTGAACTAAAATCTCTTATGGATTGGCTCATACAACATCCTCTTTACAATGTTCGCACCATTCCCCCGGGGTGGGGAGAAATTCATCCTCGAATTGAAGAGCTTCTAATGTGGAACAGTACAGTAGAAGGTTGCAACTTGTAGAAAATTAAATCAGAAATAGAAAATAATGAATTTTCGGATCAGGGACAAAATTGTAATTCAGACAGATTTAGTAAAATTACCAAAATATCCTTGTCGTGAATCAGAAAATTTTGAAACTTTTCAGATCAATTCGGAACTATTCAAGGATTCTAGGATTAAAACTTCATAGAAGTTAAACAAGAATTGTGGGGTCAAATATGCAGATTTCAGATAACTTAAAGATTCTTTAATGGAGGTTGTATAAAAACAGCAGGGAATCTTTTAATTTAAGAGAGATAGAAGAAGGGAATCAGAGGGGAAAGTGAGGGATTTTGTAAGGGATCACGTGGGGATCAAAATCCTCAAAAAAAAATAAAAAAATAAAAAAATAGTAAAATAAAATAAAAGAAAGGGGTGGGTATGATTATATAAACCCAGAAAATTTTAGCACAGAGAAGATGAATTTTAATAAAAAATACAGCAAGGAAAACTTATATATAAGAAGGGATTTAAATAGGGATTCGGTTGGATAACAATACCTGATAAAAGTGATGTAGATTTCCTGATTTAAAACCCCCATGATTTGTCCTAGCAGTACTTCCAAGTTCTTCAATTGTGAACTCCTTTATGTTTACAGATTTCTGGCTTTCAGTCAATGAGATTGCAGCAGAATAATTAAATATTAGAGATGAGATGTGAGGTCTTAGTAGAAAGAAAAAGATTAAAGGAGAAGAATAAAAGAAGATGATGTTAGGAGAAGATAATGGAATACAAATAGTGCCATGGTGTTTTTGGGATTTTCAGTCATAAGGATATGTTGGTAATAAGGCTGAAAGCCAAGGGTAGTATAGGGTTTTAATAGGGTAGGTTGACTGTTATTATTTTTGTCTTTATTTGGTACCTAAGTCAACATGTGTGGCCCTCTAGCTGTGCTAGTCGACAGCACCTAAGAGTCCCTAGTTTTTAGTATGTTTTTGTTTTAGAAAAGTATGATTTTAGTAGTTTTCTTTTAACAAGTCCTAGGATAAGGAAGTTTCTAATTTTGGTTTATTTCCTAGTTTTGGTGTTTGTGAGCCTATAAATTAAGGCCACACCACTTGTACTTCAGTGAACATGAATTAGAATTGAATTTGAGTTTTGGGTTTATCCCCCTTCCCATGGTGTAGCCGTGTAGATTTCCCAATGGTTCTATTCCTAGTTTCTTCTTCCTCTTTTCTACTTCCATCTTCTTATTCTCTCTATTTTCTAATCTCTTCTCTTCTATCTCTCTTGTTCTTGATCCTTTTACCTATTCTTCCTTCTCTCTTATTTCTATTTTTTTTTTTTTTTTTTTTTTTGCTGAATAACATGGATGGTATTAATATGAAGAAAGAAGAGGAGAGTACAAAGTGCCAAACAAACTCAGTCGACACCATCAGATCACTAAAAAGACGTCCCAAAAAACAAGACATAAAGGGGACTCTCCCAAGACAAAAACTACTCCTAACCAGTTACAAAGCCATCTCCTCATCCAAAGAGCCCACAAAGGTGTAATATTTTTGAACCCGTCCCTTAGCTAGCCCATCCGCAATACCATTGGCCTCTCTAGGAATCAACTTGAATGAGATATTCAGAGTAGAAGCTAAAAAAACTATTTCCTTAATTAGGTGAGACAATCTCCACTGACCACCATTAGCTTTCTGCATCCATCTAATCACCACCGCTAAATCACCTTCCACCTCAATGGAATGAACAGATACTCCTTTGGAATGTTTTAGCCTTAGACCAAAGAGTAGTGCCTTGGCTTCCGCATTGAAAGAACCCCTTGATCCACTGGGCCTGAGAAGGCAAATATGCAGTTACCTGAATCATCAATTAATGACCCCTCAATTCCTAATGGACCTGGATTTCCAATTGAACAACCATCAAAATTCAACATCAAGGCATTACCCATTGGTGGAGATCAACTTTGTAACATTTGGTGAGCAATAGGGGATGGCTCAATCACTAATGGAAGATTACGAAGGAGAATATCCACAGATACTCCTTTAAAGATTATATCCTCTGACGCCCAATGAGCCATCTTGATGGATATGAGATCAACCACCTAGTGCACTGATCTTTTTTTTATCAGAAAAGATCCGACGGTTTCTTTCTTCCCAAAGAGACCATACAATGACAATAGGCAAGTATCGCCAAAGCTTCTTGCCTCTACCATTGATTGAGCAAGTTCATGATCTCCCAAGGGAATACAAAGGAAACCCCAAAAATTTTGATGAAGTGCCACCAAATATTAGTTGCATAAGGACAATGATCGAAGATATGATTAGCCGCTTCACCATCTTGAAACCATTGGTGACAAACATGGGGAAGAAGATATCATCCTTTGCGTCTTCATTGTAGCATGTCCCCTGTATTAACACATTTGCGTGCCACCTCCTAACACAAGGCTTTATACCTAGGAGGACCTTGGGATTTCCAAATGATTTTTGAAGGGAATAGGACTGAATATGATGAGTTAGAATTAAGAGACTGATTTACAATAGAAGACCGAAAAGAAGATGGGGAGAAGCGACCACTTGAGGATAGGGACCAAACTCGAGAATCATGGGAAGAGAGGTCAATGAATACATTTTCAAGGAAACAGCTGAGCATTGACATCTCCATTTCAAAATCTCTAACCCCTCTCCGTAGGCTAAGATCCCAAGAGATGTTCGAACTAGGAGAAGATGAGGAGTAGCAATAGGAGATTGGTAATCCTTTCTTAGCAAAGATGGAGTAGATTCTTTAGAATTTTGAAGCTAGAGATTCCTCCCCCCATCACTTATCCTCCCGAAATTTGATTTTATCCCCTTGATCCACATCATACCTGGTAAATGGAAGAACTCTTGGATAAATTCTACTAATATTTTTCCATGGGCACGAAGCCAATACTCTTCCACTAGGTTTGGCATCCCATCCATTGGTGTCCAACCCATATTTGGACTCAATGATCAAGTGCCACAAACTTCCACTCTCCATCAGGAATCTCCATAACCATTTTGCAAGTAAGGCATCATTACAGATGGTTAGCTTTCCCAGCCCAAGGCCACTTTTTTCCATTGGCCTACACACCATCTCCCAATTCATTAAGTGGTCCTTTCTCTTCTCTCTAGGTTCCCATAAAAAATCTCTTTGTAGATTCTCTATGGCTTTGGTTATTTTAGTAGGGACCTTGAAAATCGACATATAGTAGATTGGTAAGTTTGACAGTGTTGATTTTATCAATGCAATTCGGTCACCCAAGGATAAATAATTTCTCTTCCACGAACTCAATCTCTTATCTTTTCCAAAACAGGTTGCCAAAAGGAAATGGCTCTTGGGTTACCTCCCAAAGGGAGGCCTAAATATGTGATCGGCCATACTTCCTATTCACAACCCAAACAATGAGCATACGAAGCTACATCTCTTTCATCCAGGTTAAGGCCTGCCACTTTTGATTTTGCCATGTTCACTCTCAGACCAGAAATGTGTTCAAAAGCACAATAATATTAATCTTAAATTTTCAACATATTCCTGGGAAGCCTCATAGAACAATATTGTGTCATCCGCGAACTGGAGATAGAAAACTGATATATGTGCATTCCCCACTGTAAAACCTTTCACTAGATTTCTTACCTCAGCTCTCCTTATCAATTTACTCAAAATGTCTGCCACAAGTGTAAAAAGAAATGGGGATAGGGGATCCCCCTGTCGAAGACCTCTCTTGACGGCAAAGAAATCTTTGAAGTCCCATTTATAAGTATTGAATAATGTATCGAAGAAATACAACCCCGAATCCGTTTTCTCCACCTTTGTCCGAATCCTTTCAATTCCATTACATAATCCAAAAAATCCTAGTTTACATGGTCGTATACTTTCTCTAAGTCCACCTTGTAGACAATACCTTTCCTACCCTTGGCTTTCATTTCCTCTACACATTCATTAGCAATAAGAATTTCATCAAGAATCTGCCTATTCCTAACAAAGGCACCTTAGGAGGGTACTGTAATTCCCTCCATGACTTCATGCATTCTTTTGGATAAAGCCTTGGATATGATCTTGTAGACATTGCTTATCAAACTGATTGGCCTAAAATCCTTGGGAGAAAGGATACCATCTTTTTTAGGGATGAGAGCAATAAATATGGAGTTCATACTCATGTTGATGATACCCCTTTCATAGAATTCAATAAACACCAACATAAGGTCATTCTTAATAACATCCCAGCATGATTTGAAAAATGTCATCGTAAAACCATCCTGACCCGGAGACTTCTCACCATCCATTTCCACAATGGCCCTATGAATTTCTTCCATAACATTTCTGCCTTAGAACTCGATATAGATTCCCATACCAATCCTTCCATTCTCCTACACGTGTTAGGAGAAGAGGAATACAAAAAGGTAAAGTATTGAGAGAATGCATTTTCAATCAACTCTGGGTCTTCATGGATAACTCCGTTCCATAAGATTTTGGATACTTGATTTTTGATGTGTCTAGCATTTTCCATTTTGTAGAAGAATTTTGTGTTTCCATCAACTTCCTTAAACCATCTAAACTTTTCCTTTTGTCTCCATTTGATCTCCTTCTCCCTTAGAAGCTTTTCATATTGAATTTTAAGCCTTCTTCTTTCATCCCCTTCCTTCGGATTTAGGACTCCGTCTTCTTCAATTCTGTCAAAGATTTTTAGATCCAAGGAGATCTTGTTCTTCTTGTCCTCAATGTTTCCAAATACATTTTTATTCCAATCCTTTAGTTTTCCTTTTATGTATTGCAATTTCTTCATGAAAGAAAAACCTTACCAACTTGTATCTGGGACTTCTCTCCACCACTCAACTATGATTTCTTTGAACTTAGGATGGGAAAGCCACATATTCTCAAATCTGAATGGAGAGAGGCCCCTCCTCATAACTGGGTGATGAAGAAGAATAAGAGAATGATCAGATGTGACCCTTGGCAGTGTGCAATGGGATGGAATCCCTAATTGTGCTTCCCACTCACGAGAATAGAGGAATCTATCTAATCTACTACAAGAGGGATTCTCTTGGAAGTTAGACTAGGTAAATCTAGCATTTAACAGCGAACAGTCTATAAGGGCACAAATATTGATGAAATCATTGAATCCCCTCATTGATCTTGTAATTCTTGATCCTCCTCATTTCTCCTATGATACTCGAATAACATTGAAATCTCTGCCCATGCACCAAGGAATATCCCATAGTGCCTGAATATCCACTAGTTCAAGCCAAAAGGCCTCTCTTTCAGAAGGTCTAACCAGACCATAGATAGAGGTTAAGCATCATATAAACCCATCCTCCTTATTCTTGAATTTGATTGAAAACGGATATGCCCTTGGAAGAGTTTCCAAGTCCTCAAATAATTCCTCTTTCCAGATAATGAGTTGACCACCCGACACACCAAACGAAGGAAGATAAGCCCACCTCTTATTTCTAGAACCCCATATACTTTTGATCCATCTTTGATCCACTACCTCGAGTTTTGTTTCTTGAATCATAACAATGTTTGCTTTTGCCTTTTTAAGGGTTTCTTTGATAAGGATCCTTTTTTTAGCACTCCCCAAACCTTTGACATTCCATGTCAGTATCTTCATGGACAACTTTTAGTAGCCCTGTTTCTTGATCCTCTTTCTGGACGTGTCCCTTTCAGTCCAGAATTAGAATCATAATTAATTACTGACGATAAGTTAACCAACTCCCGTTTCCTGCCTTTGCCTACTTCTTTACCTTGCACCATAGGAGAGGATTGAATGGCGAGTTTTTTTCAAAATCATCCATTCGGGTTTGCAAGTTTTGTTCCATCAAACGCAGATTCTTGTAATCTGTATCACATGGTGTTGTGTCCCATCCAATGTCTGAGGAGAGCAAGGTGTTCTTGGGGAAACAACCCTGCTTTGCCTGTGTAGTAGCTCCTTACCAATTTGTAGGCATCTAGTCGATAACATGTTAGACACTCTTTCCACCATTGATTCCATTACAAAATTCAAGAATGCTTCTAGTAATGTGGGGGAGGAACAATACTCATTAGGATTACCAATCTCCTGCATAGCAATATTCACAGGAAGGTAGACAGATGACAAGTGGGAAAGACAAGATTTTTATGGGGACAACAAGCAATTTGGAGAAAAATGAAGACGACCGGAAGATATAACATTAGAAGGGGAGAGAATAGGAGTATCTGGGCAGGACGGTATACCTACTTGAAGCTCTATAGTGGGGGGTGAGACACCGTCAACATGTGTGCACATAGGAGGCTTAATTGCCTTAGGCGATGCATTGAATGTGTCAACTCCAGGAGCAAAACTGGTCACCTTTGTTGCCACTGTCTCTGGGAATTGCTCTGATCCTTCGCTAGGTAAAGAGGAGGGGACTATGTCATCACTTGCAAAGTTGAACAAAGGGGATTCCTCAACCATCTCATCAAGTCTTGCACATTGTCTCGCATAATCAACATTACCGATGCCCGAAGACGAACAAGATTCAAATTCGGAACATTCCTTGTCTAAGTTCTCCTCCATAGTACTCAATCTTCTATAGAAGCAGGGGTTTGATTTGCTAGATGCCGAGATGGATGGGGTGAACTTGCTTTGATTTGGTTCCACCTCCCCCTCTTCACACCTATTTGGGGATTCATCACCCGGATTAGCAATCCTGGCTTGCCCTTCTTCAATAAGTGGTTGATATCTTCCCAGGATGGAACTACCCCTTTCGTTCGACGACACCTTCTCTGCCTTGCGTCTTCCACTGATCCATTCGCCCAGTTGATAGGTTTCCATTCCTTCCTTTCACTAGAGCTCGCCCCTCCACCATTCGAGTGCGTGATAAGGCCTTCCCCATAGATCTTACGCCCCAAGGAACCAATGATACAATTTAAGGGATCACGAGGTCCCTTTATGACTGGGCTAACAGTGGTCCTAAGCCTAGTGGAAGATTTTGACATGGGCCCATATCAATTTGGATCAGGCCTAGCTCGAGAACCATTCGCATTACCTCCCTTATGTCCACATGGGCCAAAGTTAATGGGCCTGTTGCCATGTCTCTTATTTTCAATTTTGAAATTTGAAGTTCCCACACATGTGAAAGAGTCAAGCTCATGCATAATAGCTGTCGATGAAGTACCCACATGTGATTTATCTTTGCCCTTCCTCTCGACATGTGTCCAACCCTACAGATCCTCTTCTTCCCCAAACATAGTCCCTGGTTCATCCGACTGCTCCCTCACCGACGGGAAGAATCTTTCGTCTCCAATGAAGGCAAACGGTATGGTAGACTCCAGGCTACTGTCCATCTCCTCGATTACCTGCACCCATATATTGTGGATTTGCCCACCATCACAAAAATGAATAACACGGGGGATCTCAGCCCTATCTTTCATAGCCACCATGATTCTGGCCTTAGATAGGTCTAATAGTTGTGAGGTGGAATCCGAGATTTTTAATAGCCCACCGCATATCTCCCCAATTGCCTCTAACACCCTAAAGTTCCATAGATGGAAAGGAAGACTACACAAAGCCAACCAACAATTATTTGTGATGGTTTTGATCCTATTACATGCAAGGTACCATTTGGAGATGGAGATGTCAAGGGAGCTAAGCATTTGCACCGATTCCATAGAGGGTGACGGTAGATGGTAGAGGATAGCTTGGTGGTTATCAAATGGGTATGCAGTTACTCGATGCCGTAGGACATACTGGAGGATGTTGAGAATTTGGAACCAATCTTGTTGGGAACCATCAGCTACACATACCCACGATGATTCCCATGTTGCCGTGGCACAGTGATTGCCCCATACAACTGATTTGCCTTTTTTCCCAGCTGGTTCAACCCTATTCCATGGGTGTAGCGATGGATGGGTTTTCCATGGATTATTCACGGTTTTAAAGGGGGCAGAATAGTTGGGCTTTCCGGGAGCCTTATCCGTGACGAAGGATTGAAACCTGCTCCATCCAGAGCCCTCCTTGCCACAAGGGATACAGAGTAAAGCCCCGTCATTCTTACCTTGTAATGAGCAGAGGGAAATAAATCGACCCTTGCTATCTTCCTTGTTTCGGCCAATAAGGATCTGTTAGGTTCCCTGAGTTTTCTCCATAAAGGTTGATATGTCGTTTGACTGCATGCCACCGTTAGGAATTCGCAAAGCCAAGCCACTGCAGCTGGATTGAGAACAATGGAACATCTACCCACTTCCTCAATCTTGATATCCAAAGTCTCCCGATAAGTGACTCTCCTAAAAAACTTTCTTTCAATCGCAAGCTCCATTCAAGCTAGACAGATTCTCAAGTGAAGACCCTATTGAAAGGAGGGATAGTGTCAAAAGCCAGCGGTTGGATGGGATACGGGATACGGAGACCAAAGGAGCATGCTAAGAGTGGAGATTTTGTGGAAATGCAAGGGTTGCAGGTAAGGGTTTAAACAAGGGAACAGGCTATACATAACGGGGTTCAGATGCGGAAGGGTTCATGGATTGTGCAGGTGAGGTTACGGAGAGGGACTCATGGCCAGGGTTCTGACAAGGGTTCCTATGATGTTTCAGACAAGGGTTCATGGCTAGGATTCTGGCAATAAGGTCCGTAAAAACAAGGGTTCATGGCTAGGATTCCGGCAAGATGATCTATTATCTTATTCATTCCTTCTTCCTACTTCCCTTCCAACTCCCTGCTGCTATATTCACCATATCTGAATATTGAAGCTGCTGTTTTGAAGACTTGGAGTTCAGAACATAAGCCTCACAGTTGAAGTGTTCTGGGCTGTTTTCTAGTCTGATCGCCCACCTTAATAACCAGGTAATTTCAGTTTGTTCTATCAGGGTTTTCTCTTCTATTAACTGTCCTCTGAATTCTTTAAAATTCCTCTTGAATGCCACTGATTTCTGCACCCTGTTATTGAGGCCTTCTGGTTGAAATTCTAGGTTGCTCATATTTCAGAAATCGCCCATCTATGAAAACCATGTTTTATTCTTCTTTTAGGTTTTTCTTCCCCATTCTATTACCCATATTTCCCCTTGAAATCCTCTTTAATCTTCCTTTCTGATATAGAAATTATCTCCTGTTTTTGGTGTTCTTGATAAAGTGTTACTGCAGACTGATCTTTTTATATTTTTATATACTAATATTTATTAGAATAACTTGAAATTTTGCATGGACATTCATCATAGGCCTGCCTAACACCCTGTAAAATTGCAAGAGTATCTGGGCACGTCTACAGAGGTATTCATGGTTCTGCCTTGAAACTCCAACCCTAAAACAGTTCCTTCTCTTCTTGTTTCTTCCTTTCCTCATCTTGTCTATCTTAAATCTTCTAATTTGATTCCCTTTCTTTTCCCTTTCTTTTCCCTTTCTTTTTCCTTCATCATCTTCTTAAATTGATTTTATTTGGGTGTTAGTATATTCAGTTATTGGTTCTTTAAATTCTGTCATTGCTTCCACACATCTATTTTGGGCTCATAACTATAGGATATATCAACCACTAGGCTGCCTTACATCAATTGGTATCAGATCTTGTAATATCCTGCATCTTGGCCCCATTTGTGAATCTAAATGGGGAAGCTTTTTGATGACTGATCTGTCTGCAGGTCGGAATTGCTGGAGTCCCAGCAGATTCAGTAATGAAGAAAACAAAGACAGTTGAGGACGACTGGACTCCAATTTGGGATGAGGAGTTCGAGTTCCCATTGACTGTTCCAGAGCTGGCTCTGCTTCGGATTGAAGTTCATGAGTATGACATGTCTGAGAAGGATGACTTTGGAGGCCAAACTTGTTTACCCGTGTCAGAGTTGAGGACAGGGATTCGAGCAGTTCCTCTCCATTCCCGCAGGGGAGAAAAGTACAGTTCTGTGAAGCTTCTTATGCGCTTCGAGTTTGTTGTTTGAGATTATTGTGGGCCAGTTTGTATTGTGGGTTGGGTGTCTGACTTTGGTAATTCCGTGATACTCTCATGCTGTGTATGTAGTGTATATTCGTTCTACTGCTGTATTGTACCCTTGCTTTGCTTCTTTGTGTTGTGTTGCAATAAACTGTTGTCATATAAATCATGGTTGTGGGCTCTGTTTTCGTTTCTTCACCTTTCCTGTGTCTTTTACTTAAACTTGGTCTTCATTCACTTCTAGTTATTTTATCTCCTGATTCTATGGCATTGAAACCCATTAAACCATGGTTCACGAGCTACAAAACTCAGGTCACTATAGTGGTTATGATCATCTGATCTTTTTGATTCTTAACATGGAAGCTCGGTTGGACCCAATCCTTCAATCTGTGCCACATGCTTTAAGATATCTGACCTTTCTTGATTGCTGATTACTACCAATGGGATCCAGATATATTACCTTCCTCGGAAGCTTTGGGTTGGGATTAAGTACGGAAATCTGCTTTTCCTGATCTATTAGAATAACATCAGGGGGTTGACACATCAGTGCTGAAAAATGACTTTCACTTTTTGGGGGTGCTAATCACTTTTGAATGCTGATGTGTCCACCCTTGATGCCATTCTAATACATCAGGAAAAGCAGATTTCCATACGTAATCTTTTCCCACTCTTAAATGGAAACTGCCATCAATGATCAACACGTGGTCACGAGCGGGCCCACTTTTAAGTCTACAGTGTGACATGTGTATTAAAACTCTCGCCCAAGACTTAAATTTCAAATTTTTTGTATACTTGTCCTGTTCTGAAAACAGTTTCATCTTAATGTATTTTTAACTTATTGCAGAGGATCCGGTCTCGTATGCATGCCTTGTACATGTGGAGGCTGAAGTCGCAGCTCAAAATGTGTATTTTGCCATGTCACCCTCGTTCCATGTGGAAGGTTTTGGATTTGTCCTTCGCAACATGACAAAAAGTGTCATTTTATTCTCCTATTTACTATAAAAAAAATTGAAATTAAAATTATAAAAAAAAAAAAAAAAACTTTAGGGGGATTTGAGATTTGAATCGTCTCTAAGTATGAATGGAGAAATTATGCGAGTACCAATCAGCTTCGTCAATCAGCTTGTGACAATATACATGAAAAAAGGGTTTCTCGGTAAATATATATGGGTTAAAGGTAAATATTTGTCTTTATCAAAGTACTGTTTATCAGACATTGCACCAAGTGCTGGGTGGGTACTGGTATGATCTCTTAATTCAAACTGGAGAATATTGGAACCCTGGGATATGGGGCTGACGTGGACAAAGGCACTAGATCTATGGCTATCCCAGATGGTCCTTTATTAGAGAGTGGATTGTATCCGCTCCTCTTATTGTCTACTCCTCTCTGCACCCTGTCAGGGGGAGGGTACATCAGCACCGACAACTGATTTTCACTTTTTGGGGGGTGCATTTCACTTGTTGGTGCTGATGTGGCCTCCCCCTGACAGGGTGCAGAGAGAAGCAAACAATAAGAAGAGCGAATACAATCCACATTGCCTTTATTAGGGTTTTCTTTCTTTCTTTTTCCCAATAACAGTAGGTTAGGGTTTTGTTTCCTCTTCATTTTCTTTTTCTCTCGTTGAGAAGTTGAGTTTTATGAAAAATTCAAAACAAAAATGATGGGCTTAGATGCAACAATTAGGGTTTTCAGTTTCCACTTTTCTCTTTTTGGCTCTTCTTTCCCTCTTCTCTGGATAGTTGAGTTTGGAGCTCTTGTACAAGATACAAGAGAGTAAAACAATAGATCTTAACCTAGATGCCTACCACTCTCTTAATAATTATAAGGGACTTTTCATTGCCATCACAGTTTCTTCTAAATCTACCTCACTTCCGCTCTCTTCTAAGTCCACCTCAGTTTTTTCTAATTCCCCCTCTTACACTTTCCATAATGCCTTTAACCAAAACCTGCCCCCACACCTTATTCACCACTGTAAGAAACCTCTCATACCTCATTTTTATTCTAAATCCACCTCATCTTCTTTTTCCCCAAAACCGTAAGAAACCATCAACCTCATCTTCTTTTTCTCAACCAAACCGTAAGAAACCCTACACCCCCACCTCTTTCTCATTCTCCTCACCTCATTCTCTCTCTCTCTCTCTCTTCTTTTTCAATTTACACATTGCTCTTTTCCTCTCTCCCTACACATTTCCCCCTTGCACTTTTTTAAAGTTAAAATGGCCCGTAGACGATGACAATGCGGTGGGAGAACAACCTCAACATCCACCCGAGGTAAGGAATGAAATATGGTTTAATTTTTTTTTGAAATTTTTTTTTTCTTTTAGAATTTTTTTTTAAATCTCCAGCGTCGGGTTCGGCGGCACCAGTTTGAGTAAGACTAGCCTGCTCGGCCAAGCTAGTAGAGCATAGCCTGCCCCACTCGACCACCCTAGCCGAGCATACCAAGCATGCTTGGTTGGGGTGGGCAAGTGGGGCTGCCATGCTCGGCTAGCCTGGCCAAGCAAACCAGTACCACCTAAATTCAAGTTGTCGAACCTAAAAAAAATAAATAAATAAATATTTTGAAAAAAAGATTTTAAATTATAAAAGATAAATTAAATACTATAAATATAAATTTGTATAAAATACTTGAAATATTTTTTAAAGTACTTAATTAATTTCATTTTAATATTTTTGATTAAAATATTTAAAAAATTAAGTAAATGCTATAAAATTTACTATAAAATTAAGTAAATACTTTAAATTTTAAGTAAATATTTTAAAAATAATATAAATACTATAAAATTAATTAAATAATGTTAAAATATAGTTTTTTGTAAAATAAAAATTGTTTGAAAATAGTTAATTAATTTTAGTTTAAACTGTTTAGGCATCGATTATATAAAAATTTAACTTAATGTTTAGAAAACTTATTTTATTTGTAAAATATGTCATTACATCTAACACATTATGACATGTGACAAACTTCGTACCAACTGCATCTGCCAGGCAACGTCGGGTCATATAGAGGTTCGGTCCGGCTAGAGACTCATACGCAGCATCGACTAGTGGCTTGCACGGAGAGCCTGCTGTCGATAAGTATGTTAGAGAAGCACTAGAGCCTGCGACCGAGTATGTTAGAGAGGCGTCAGAGCCTGCTGCCGAGACATCTGAGGATGTTGGAGAGGTGCGTGAGGATGTTATAGTCCTCAGAGTGCTTATGGACCCGACGCTCCTCACTAGCTATGCCACACACATGGCTGTATCTATATAGTGGCATGAGGTAATGCTTTTAAGATTTAAAAATTTTACTTATTAGTATCAGGTATACTAATAGTATTTGTTTCAATTGCAAGAGCGCAGCTTGTTAAAATGTATCAGCCATGGGTCAAAACTGGCGGAATGGGAGTTCGACCCTCCAGATGTGCAGATTAGGATATGGCGAGGCTATATTCAACGTTCCGGCCTATTCCCATTAGTTGATAGTTCCTATCAGGCAGTGAGCCATGTTGTTATATCTACATTTGTCGAGAGACGGTATCTCGAGACGAACACTTTCCATTTGCCATTCAGGGAGATAATTATCACATTTGATGATTTGAGTGCCCTACTTTTTATTCTCGTGATTGAGAACAGTGTCTCCTCTAACATACGAACACATGATGCACAAAAATTGGTAGCCCGTACACTTGAAGTGACAGAGGCGGAGGCCGTACAAGAGCTTCAATTTGTACGTGGCCGGTCCCTTAGGCTGGAGTGGCTATGGAGCAAATTTCAAGGAGGGTGGTTGACGCCTATGGCGATGAGGTGGTCACGGGTCAGACCCTAGGTCTAGAAGCTAGAGGAGAACCCTCAATGTCATGACAGCAGAAGGAGCTGGAGGAAAAACTGGAACCTCCTCAGGGGCTTGGGGCTCAAAGGGATCACCAGAGGCGAGATGACACTTTCTCTTCTTGGAGGTCATGGCTACCCCCGCCTGGGCAACCAATTAAGAAACCGCTGGC
>JAOXJP010050082.1:0-16062 GCA_025762735.1 Platanus orientalis
ACTTTGCCTTCACGTGACAAGCCCAAATTGAGTTGGACAAAGCTTGGCTCAGCTCGGCTTGTTGACACCCCTAACAAAATCAAGATCTTGTTTGGTTAAATAATGTTTATAAATGATAATTCAATAGAAATCATACATAAAATATCAACCTTTTCCATACATGAGATATTTAATTACCAAAATCATAATTAAGGCATAAAAACCCAACCACGCATATATGTTCACATATAAAAATGTCATCCAATATACCCTGAGCAATTAAAAACTATATAATGATCATAAAAATACATTATGAATGTATTTCTCTTAACTTATGTTCCATAACAACCACAATTGTATATCTAAATGTGCTCATCTCTTGCTGCAACTATGATGGAAAATCCTTATTTAGATCATCATCATCTACGTTAACACAAACACATAAAACCAAATCATCAATATCATATTCTTGAAATAACCAATCTTTTTGAGCTTCTTGTCATATGAAATTGTGTAAAGTACATGCACCAATAACAATAAGCATCTGTTTGCAGAATTTGTAAAAAGCCATCAGTTTTATTATTGGGAATCACACCTTTAACACGTAAAAAATCTTTTGGTAACATTTCTCAATGAGGAATGAGTATAATTGAATATTTCATTTATTTGACTTGGTCTTTGACTTCCACTATAAAAATATTGAAGATGGTAACATATATTCCAATACAGTGCGAGAAATCTTGGATTATTTGAATACCCTGCATCAACCACGTAATATTTACAAAATACACAATTAAATTCATAATATAACTCCTTATATTTAAATATAAAAATTAACTTTTATTTGCTTGAATCATAATATAAACCTGATGGAGGATGAAAGAAGTGTAAACTTGGGGTGAATAATGCTTCATTGAAATTCGAGTCATGTGAGCTTTCCTCCCATCCAGCCCATATCCAAGTGAATCGTGTATCAAAAGAGAGCACATGGTCATCACATTTTGTGTAGTATCTCTCTTCCTACTAGATTAGCAAGGAACTTGATTTGAATATAGAATTACTGTACTAATGTGTGTTCCATCAATTGCACAAATGCAATCTTTAAACCATGACATATATTTTTAATTTGTACAAATATCTAGAGAGGTTTGATCAAATAGAAGAGACACAATAATTTCTTTTACAAACTTGGCTAGAGCATTCAACACATTATGAATGTGTCAACTAGTTGTTCCACTAGAATGTTGAAACCAATCTGAAGTAACAAAATTCATCTTATTTTGATCAATAGTATAGGTAGCATGATTATTTGTTCCTTGACACTAATGCGTCATGTATCAGATAAAAGGTTTCTCTCCCTTAATACGTATGCAAGCCTAAATAACACATGTTGTTGCATACAAAATAACCTTTGACATATAACATGTGGGTTATCATATAATACCTCGTATAAAAAACCACCTCCTATTAATACTAAATAATGCAGAGGTTGCTTGGGTATCATCAAACCCAAATATCCTTGCAAGCATGTTGCTAGGGCTTATGTTATCAAAGATTCTTTAATAGCTTCATCTATATCCATTCTATTTGTTCACAAGTTCAAATCCATATCCATATAAACATTTATATTAATATCATATCATATGAACAAAACATTCATGATAAAAAAACACATATATACTAGAATACTACATCATATATAACTATAATAATAATAATTCACATCATAAACACATCAATATAAACCAAATTTCATATAAAATGCATTCCACATAAACCATTTCCACATAAGGTTGCACTCAAAATACATCTACATAGCTGTCTAAAAAATTAATCACTAGCCTCATGCCTATCACATAAACCATATAATGTTGTTCTTAAAGCACATCAATATAGTTTTACAGAAAATTTTTAAAAAATGAGACATTGGTGTCATACCTCCTTCACATAAACCACCTTCATTGGTGTCATATGTAATATTTGTTAAGTTGATGGTGAAACCATGTTGGTTTTATCATGGGATCCAAGTTCATAAAAAACTCCCTATTCAAGGGGTCTTTGAAAAAATCCAATGTATCCATGTACATCTCATTCCCTTTCTCATTACCATCCATTTCTTCTAACAATGATATAGTAGCCTTGACTAAATAAAGATACAATGGTGGGGGTGGGGGTTGTTCTTGTGGTGGTGGAAACTTCAATAGTAATAATCTTCATACACAAAAATTTAATCAAACTTTTGATTGGATGGTTTAAAATAAGCTAGAGGACTCTTGAACCACTTAGGTTAGACTCTAGAGACCTAAGGTGAAGAAAACAAAAAAATTTAGCAACATTTCAAGTGTGACCGATCATAAGATTTGTGACCAATCACAAGCATTCACAAGCATGATAAATAACAAATTTTGCGATCAATCACGAAACTTTAAGGTGTGACTGATCACACACAGATCACGAACACAAGTCATATCATTCGGGTGTTGCTTAGACTTGTCCCTGTTTGATCACAAAAACCCCCTGACTGGTCACAAGCGTGACCAATCACAAATCTCTTGATTAGTCATGACTCATAAATCTAGAAAAAAAAAGATACATACGAAAATGACGTGGCTTAATCTAATTTGACTTTCACACAAGTGAGATCTCGTTTTAAATGATTATAATCCCTTTTAAACCTCATTTGAGTCCTTTAGACTATTTAGAATATAAAAAGGAAGAGTAGGAGAGAATTGGGAGAGTTGGGAGAAAGGAGGAGAGTTCTCTTCCGTAAGAACTTGGTAAGTTCTCACAATCTTAGATTTAGAGAAGTCTTGGTTAGATTCATGTCAAAGCTTCATTAATTATGATATGTAGGTGTTTAATGATTTTTTTGGTAGATGAATTTTAGAGAAAATAGTAAAAGGGAAGGAGATTGTTGAAGACCTTAGAGATTGAAGCAAGAAGAATCAAGAATTGTGAGTTTACATACTTGATGTGCTACTCCTTTGACTTCTTGTCATTTTATTTATTGTTATTCTTCAATTTAGATGAAATCTCAGTTTTCTATTGCTTGATTATGAGATTAATGAGCAATTGAGTGAATCTACATATTTAATGTGATACTCCATTTTTTTGTTATTTTCTTTATTGTTATCCTTCATTTTAGAGGAATTCTCAGATTTCCATCATTGGATTAGTAGTTCCATGAAGTTTTTGATGAATTGGACATTCTATTGGAATATTCCTTCCATCCTCTTATCTATTGCCCCGGTAATTTACTTGATTAGTTGGAGATTTGAATTCTATGCGTGAATTTCTATATTTATTCAAGTTCGGTTATATTCTATGAAGGGTTCACTCAATTCCTTGCTCTAGTAATATAGAATTCATTGAATTCTTAAGTATTTTTCCTCATAAGTTGGAATGCGGAAGTTTGATCCTTGTGAAACCATTGGGAATTTGAAGTTATGTCATAATTCTATAATTTTTCTTTTAATTCTATATTTGAATGGTCTCTACTTATGTTGATGACCTTTGATTGGTTTCCTTAAGTTGACAAGTTCTGAAGTATATTCCTTAATCTCATTCACACATTTGTTTGTTATATTGATGCCTTTATGATGTTCTTTGCATAAATATGTTGATCTGTATCTGATTCTATGAGTTTCATGTAGAACTTTAGAATTCATATGCTAAATTTGGATTTTGACTCTTTGATTGGTTTCAATTTGGGACATGAGTTTATACCATTGATTTTGGTTTCAAAATGAGTTTGATATTACGGTTTAAATTCATAAATTAGTTTAGACTACATAAACGTCTTTTACTTAGCATCCATTGAACCAACTCCAAACATTAATGTCACTTAACCAAGACGGGTCTTTCATGACACTACATACCTCAAAACCCTCCTCTATTGATGATGTCCCTCTGTCCCAATGGCGGGACCAGTTCCTCCAAATGATTGCATGGATTGATGTAGAAATGCAAATCCCAGAAGCCCAGTTCCGCCCTACGTTAGTCAAGTTTACATCTAGATTAACAGGTAGACTCCGAGAATGGTGCATTAACCTAGGAGAATACCACCAGTTACAGGCCCTCCAATCACCCACTATTGAAAGCTTTGTGCTCATTCTCCATACTGAATTCCTTGGAGCAGTAACTCATTAGACAACAATTGCTCGAGAAGAATATTTGCGCATGAAATGCTACTCGTATAAGAAAAAGGATTTGGAGAAACATTACAATGGAATGTCCAAGAGATTTTATCTTCTAGGAGGAATAGACGACCCTAATCTGAAGCAAGCTTTTCTAAATTCCCTCCCCGAACCTCTTGGTGATGAAGCTCTCAAGCTCCTTGAAACCAAAGGAATGAGTCTTCAGACTTCATCCTTGGGAGAAATCTATCAGACAGCCTTACTGGCCTTGGAGAAATTATGCAACCAAAAGAAGTTCTTAAGCACAATTGATGAGATAGCTAAGAAGCTTGGCAATGCCTGTGACAGACCAGTTTTATGCATTAAATGCAAAGACAAGAATTCTTGTGGATCTAAGAAAAAGAAGCATTGAAAGAAACAAGACCTCTCTAAGAAGTTTGATCCTAAGAAATTCAAGAAAAGAAAATGGAAATTCCTTCACAAAAAGAAATTCCGAGGAAAATCTGGCACAAGATGTTTTGTTTGCAACAAGAAAGGACACTATGCAAAAAATTGCCCAAGACAGAAGAAGAAAGAACAATTCTTCCTACAGCTGTCCTAGTTCACAGATGTATCAAATCTCTCTGATGTGGAATCTGTCTACTCTCTCTCGGAAGAGTAGACACCTCACTCATTTTTCGCAATTAATCTCACTGATAGTGAAAGTGACATCTCCCTCAGCTCAAATGATGAACAGACTGCAACTATTGAAATTAACAGCATTTTTGCCTCTCATGGCACCACTTTCTCTTCTCAGCCAGTCCCGATAGCCCCAGTCTCTATTCGCCTATCCAAATTCTCAAAACCATACACTGCCATTGCCTTTTTTGATACCGGTTTTGCCGCCTCAATCATAAACCCAAAACTCCTTCCTGACTCCCATTGGCAATCCTGTTCCCAACAGTTTCGAGCCGCCAATGGAGCCCATTTTAGTGTTAACCGTATAAGCAAACCTATCCTGATCTAACTCTTTCCAACCCTAATTATCCAACATAGAGTGTTTGGCTCATCTCTTTCAGGAAAAGACTTGATCATTGGTTTTGACATTCTGCACACTCTCCCGCACCTGCGATGGACTGTAGAAGGCTTAAAATACAAAGATTTTTGTCTTTCATGGTCCTCAATTCCAAACCTGTACATACACCACATTGATCCGGATCCATTTTCCCAGATCACCTCTAATCTTATAACCTACCATTGTGCAGATTCCCATAGTGAATTCCTCACCAAACATCCAAACCCACTTTGGCAGAATCCTCAATTTTTTATTCACCTTCCTTTTAAGCTTAATGAGGATATCAATCCAACTAAGGCGAGTCATCGGGGCATGAACCCGACCCATTATGCCTTAATAATTCAAGAACTTCAACAGCTTGAACAAGAGAGACTGATCGAACCCACTTCATCCCCTTGGGCTTGTAAAGCCTTGTATGTTAATAAAAGAGCAGAACAGACGAGAAATAAGCTCCACCTTGTCATTAACTATCAACCTTTAAATCATTTTTTGGCTGATGACAAATTCCCTATCCCCCAGAGGTCCTCATTATTCCAACACCTTATAAAAGCCCTGGTGTTTTCCAAATTTGACCTCAAAGCAGGATTTTGGCAACTTGGAATAGATCCAACAGACAGACCCAAAACAGCCTCTTCCATCCCTAACCATCACTTCTAGTGGACTGTCATGCCCTTTGGTTTGAAAAATGGTCCATCACACTTTCAAAAGGCCATGGTCACCATTTTTTAACCCATTTTGAATAATACTTTGATTTATATTGATGATATTCTCCTGTTTTCTCCTGATCAACAGACTTATCTAGCACTCCTCAAGGAATTTAAGGATATCCTACACCAATATGGCATCATGCTATCCAAGAAAAAGATGCTCATTGCGGTCACAGAGGTTGATTTTATTGGCATGCATATTATCAATGGCCAATACACTTTGCAGCCCCACATCTCCAAAGCACTCAACGAATTTTCTGACAAGCTGACATCTGTCAAGCAAATTCAGTAGTTCCTTGGACTTGTGAACTATATGGTTGATTTTATTCCTCATATTGTCAAATATCGTGGCCCCCTATCACGACTCCTCAAGAAGAATCCTCCTCCATGGGATCAGAATCATTATGCAGCCGTCCAGAAGTTAAAGCAGCTCTCTACAAATCTTCCTCCTCTACAAATAACAGGAGATGGTCATCGTATACTTCAAACTGATGCCAGTCATAAGCAATGGGGAGCTATTCTTTTTGAAGAACTTCAAGGAAATAAAAAACCATGTGGATACAAAAGCAGATCATTCACAGAAGCTGATCAAGGTTACCATTCTACATTTAATGAAATCCTTGCAGTAAAAAGAGCCATTAAAAAATTTTAGTTTTATCTAATTGGCCACCGCTTCACTGTAGAAATGGGCATGAGTGCATTCCCTCGCATGCTGCATTTTTAGAAAAAACTGTTACCTCATCCTCAACTCCTCCGATAGGTACAATGGTTTTTCAGATGGGATTTCCAAGTCAAAAACATTAAAGGAACACAAAATATCCTCGCTGACTTCTTCTCCCCAAAACCTCTCCAGTCTGTAATGTCAATCCCCTTAGTATACCCCATTGAGCCCGTCCATGATCTTCCCTTTGAGGTAAGAACCACAGTGTTAGAATTCCTCCAGGAAAAAAAGAAGTCACCATAACTTTCAAAAATATTTGGAAATTTCTATCTTTAACCATGGAAGGATTTTTAAACACATTCCTCATCCAGACTACCTATACCTTATTTTTCACTGTATTCATAATTACTACCATGTCCCATCAGAAAATTTGTGTTACCTTTGGTACCTTTTTGAATCTTATACCATAGCCTTCAACTTTGATATACCCCGTTTGTATGCCTACCTCAACCAATGCCAGATAAACCCAACATTGACCATCTACCAAGCAGGATTAATGAAGTTTCTTAAATGGTTCCATCCAATTCTCACCTGGCAGCAAACGCTTCATGTTCACCACAAGAAATATGTTATCATCACCTTCAAAAATCTCACAGACATTATTCGGGATAATGAAGAAGAAATGACCTATTACACTCATGACCCTCGCACAAAAATGCTCTACTGATTTTCTTACAACCTTGTAGAAGAATACAGTCTTCATCCAGTTGACTGGGTACTATTTAAGGATTGCATGTGCACCCTTAATCAGAAGAACTATATAGAGATTCCTGTCATGATTACAGCTGATCCTTTTGTGGACCCACAGCATCCCATCTTAGAACGGTTGTTTGATAGTCTTTTGGCATTCTTTGACCGTACTGGATTCCTTGGAGATAGTTCAGCTGAATCATCACCTTTTGTCAGACATTGAGATGACCCCTCCTACTTTGACAGTGATTAAAGGAGACACGTCATCCTTTTCACGTGAAGCCCATATGCCTTCACATGTTCGCATCCTAGTTGTCATACTAGGTGGTAACCTATGTGTAATCTACTAAGTTGTATTTCATTTTGAAGTCTGGCCTCATGTTTGTCTATAATAGGCCAGTTTGCTCTTTAGTTTAGGCAGACAGGAGTGTTTCCTGATCGCCTAAGAGTCCAGTTATGTTCTTAAGTCTGTGGAGTTTTTAGTTTGTTCCTTTCTAAGTTTTATAAAAACATATCCAGTACCATCTAGTTTTCTTCATTGCTCTCTTATTTTCCCATTATTTTCCTATTTCTCTCTTTTTCTCTATAATTGGTATCAGAGCAATGGCTACGTCCAGGGATAGCTAAACCTTTTTCTGTCTTGCTTTATAATCAAATCTCTTAGTACTGTTATTAATTATTTTTATCTTACAAAGTACTATTTCTGATCATCTTAGACCAGTATGCTTTGTTCCTGTCATGACCAGTATGCTCTGTAGCTGCTGCTTAGTTGGATCTTCTACATCAGAAAACATAACTGTAATCTAAAATATGCTCTGTAGTTGTCGCATAGTCAGATCTTCTACATCAGAAAAGGGAAACAAAGGAACAACAGAAAACTAAGCCTAACTTAAAAACCTAGGAGTTTACTAGCTCAACCTGATCGCTGGCCTACTGTAGCAACAACAGAGACTCTAGCCCTCTGACAAGGTATCCCTCTTATGGGGAAGACGTCATGACAGAGAACCTCATTTGTTGGACAACTCCCATAGGTACCGATCTAGGAACCCAATGATCTTATTCCTTGCTGGGTTATAAATGTCTCTTGTAAAGGCCATTGTTGAGTGGTGATAGGCCGTGGTAGAGACATCAACATTTATAGGAATATGTCTTCTTTATTTACTTCAATCTAGAGGTAAAGATAATCAGTAGCAGTAGTAAGGGTGGATTAGAAGAGCAAAACAATTTCATAAACATTTTCATTTTCGTTATGGATCTTCCTTGACCTTCTTTGTCTCCAACTCCTTTTTTCTCTACATCCTCTTTTAAGTCAGTCTCTTCCTCCAAGCTTGAATACTTGCCTAACGAAGCTCGAGTTCCTCCTATGAGCTTTGCAGTTGTAAATCCTTACTTTGTGTATATGAAACCCCCTTCTGGTCTCAAACAAACTTTGAAGAAATTCATAGGCAAACCAACCCCTACCTTGGTCAAAGAATATGTTCAAGCCTCTAAGTTTAATTAAAACCAGGTTCCTGCAGATGAAGCAGAACATTTCTTTCTAATTGAACTTCCTCGAGAGTATCTCCAACCCTGGTTATCCCAAAGCTATACTCACATCCATTTTGGTGCAGTTAAGATCACTCTCACCTTTCATGGTAGAAAAGGTCTACCAGTGGTTTCACATTTAGGGCTTTTGGATACACGGTTTACCCAGTACCAGCATGCAGTCATTGGAAACATCCAGACCACATTAAATGCTGGCACAGTGTTTAACACCCTATATCCAAATTTCAACCTTCCCCTAAATGACCCCCATGCCTTCAATGCCCTAGCTGTACAAGTCCAGATCTCAGGAGCACCACAGATTGCCACCTCTTATGCAACCACTGTTCATTATCAGATGACATATCGGATACAAAATCATTCTTTTGATATTCCATTTCCTGAGTTTTCAAAGGCAGAAGAAGTCCTGTTCCTTAAAGTGGACACCAACAAAGTGCCACATTGTACATATGTGCCACGACAGCTTTCCATTGAGCAATTACAACTTTTGCTTCTAGATAAGTAGATCACCAATTACGAAAATATTCATTCCAAAATAGAGACAGTCCAATCCAAAGTACCTTTCTTTGTGCAAAAAAGGACGGTTCAGTAGAAATGCGGTTCATTCTAGAAAAGGACCAAGAATAATCTTCATCTTCTTTGTCGTCCTTCCCAACTATGGACCAACTGATGTTTCAGCCAGTAAATCCATTGGAAGTCCAGATGCTAAACCAAGTCAGAAAGAAAAAGCATCAAATTGTTGATTGTACATGTGAAGAATGTGAAGCAGACTCAGTAGAGGTGGAGATGGAGCTTGAAGCAGAAAGAAAGCTATATCCTAAGAAGCGTCATGGGAAGAAGTCCCAACAACAAATACTCCAGGAAAGATATGAAATAGGAGACCCTGAAGTCGACCTCTTAGGTGACCCCTCAGAAAAGTTTGACTACTATGTGCTTTATCCAAAGAAAAGGCAATCTCTCCCTTCAGCACTACGTCCAGATGACTGGGGTTCAAAGCCTCCCTCTCCTGGACCAAAACCTCCTCCACCAACTTTACAACCATATTATCAGAAGACTCTTTCTCTTATCAAAAAGCCTTATCCTCAACCTTGCATGCCGAGACAGACTCCTCCGGTTGCACCACCTCCAGTAGAATGTTTCATGTTCTAACCAGGAACATCACAGTATCAAAAACAATTTCCTCCACTAGAAGATTTTGAGCATCCTCAGCAAAGAGTTCGACATCAATGGAAAATCAAAACTCCCTCAGTAAAAAATGCTGATGGTACAAGCAGGAATGTCTCACCTGCAGAAGCAATTTTGAATTGGCAAGCTGAGAATGCAGTGGCCCAGAACCAGACCATGAAAAAAATTCTTAAAAGCCAAGAAGAAATGTCTCAAAGAGTTGACAGAAGACTAGCTACAATAGAGGATCTTATTGTAGAAGTCAAACAAATGATTCAGAAGCTTGAAAGGGAGCTGTATACAATTGCTACCACTGTTAAAGAATTCTCGGTAGCATCTCAACAGATAGCTTCTAAGGAAGCAGAAAGGCGTCATCTTTAAAACCAGTTGCGGTCTTTGGAAGGCACTTCATCCACTCAAACACCCAATCCTATTACTTCACCAGTCGTTTCTTCCACATCCTATAGATCACCACCAGAATCACCCTTCATGGCACCCAAAAATACCATGTAGCCAATCTACGTAGCCCCTCCTTCAGAATCATACCTTTCAAACCTTCCGAGTCATCTGCAACCTTTGCTTGCACCAGAATACCATCATAAAAAAGCAGAACAACCAATCCTGTTAAACCAACACTTGTATGATATATTCCCTAAATCATATCATCATGTGATTAAACCAAGGTATGTTCAACCAGAACCAGAACCCCCTAGGCCCAAGCCTAAACCAAATCCAGTAGTTGACCAACTAGATCCCACTATAGGCGCATCATCCAAACCGGACATGTTTCCTATTGATTTTGCGGATCAACCCAATCCCATTTCTTCTTTCCTAAAAAATCTCACCCTTACCCATCCATTACCAACCGATACCGTTTTGGGACACATAGAGTTGGTTTTAAACCCTTGATGCCTTGGGACATTTTTGCGGGCTACACCCTTGATGCCCTAGGGGACTTTTGCGGGGTACACCCTTAATTCCCTAGGAGATTTTTATGGGTTAGATACTTGTTCGGGGGAATTTTAGTAGACAACATTTGATGCCTTAGGGGATTTTTGTGGGTTACACCTTTTACGCCTGGGGGATTTTTGTGGGTTACACCCTTGATGCCTTGGGAGATTTTTATAGGCTACACCCTTGATGACCTAGAGGATTTTTTTTAGGTTACACCCTTGATTCCCAAGAAGATTTTTGCAGACTACAGACCCTACCATTGGGGATATAGTACAATGAGCACCCTTGATGCCTTAAGGGATTTTTGCGGGCTATACATTTTTGGAGACCCCATAGGGGTTGGTATAACACCCCACATTACACTTAAAGGCTAAAAAATATAATTTAACACATGTAAGGGTAAAATTGTCATTTTAATGTTTAGATAAACCATAGAGTGATTTAGGAACACTTCGGACCAAGTTAGAAGTCTTGAATCCAAGCTTGACCTTAAACTTATCGAGTTCGAGAGTTGTCCTAAGAGCATAATTAGGGTAACTTTTTGGAAACACTTGTACTAATCTAGAGAGAATTTAAATACAAACCATACACCATTGGAAAGGTCTTTGAGTCTCAAATAGTGTGTAATTCGGAGTTTTATAAAGAAAGTTATGGTCATTTTTCTGCGAGGTGTCTGTGTTGAACATTCAGAAGACATGGATCACACATAGGTCACAGTGTAATCAGTTACAAATCTTGTAATTGGTTACGGCTTGGTTACGCTCAAGGGACTTAGTCCTTGGGAAATTTTTAAGGAGTTTATAATTGGTTACATGCGTAATCAGTTACAAATCTTGTAATCGGTTATGGGTGTAACGGTTACAAATCTTGTAATTAGTTATGAGCGTAATCGGTTACAAATCTTGTAATCAGTTATGGGTGTAATCAATTATAAATCTTATAATCAGTTACTGGTGTAATTAGTTACACATGGGTTACAACATGGGTCGTGATCCAAAAATCTAGAAAATTATTAAAAAAATGTTGTAGTTTTTTCTTATTTGACCCCTACACATGTGGGATCTTGTTTTAGACTATTTTTAAAACCTATTAAACCTCATTTATGTCATTTAGCCTCGTTAAAATAAAGAGGGAAATGGTTAGAGAGATTAGAAAGGATTGGGAGATAGAGGTGAGAGTTCTTACAAATTTGGTAAGTTTCATTCCCTACTTTAAAAATCTTGCTAGGATAGGTGGTTTTCTTCTTGAATTTTCTAGAATTACTTGATTAATGTTAAATCTACATCATTTTACAACAAATAAAAGAAAATGGAAGGAAATGTTGGAGGATTTTGGAGCTTGAACAAGAAAAAAGATTAAGATTGTCAGTGGTCATACATAATGTGCTACTCTTTTGTTCTCATACTATTTTCTTCATGGTTATTCTTTAATTTGGTTGGTATTTTAGTTTCTTCATCACTTGATTGTTTAATCTATGAAGTTTGGCAAGTTCACATCATTTGATTTAAAGATCTATGAGATTTTTGTGACTGTTCATACATGATGTGGTACTCCCTTGTTTTTCCACTATTTTTTTAATAGTAGTTCTTTAATTTGGTTAGTATTTTAGTTTCTTCATCACTTGATTGTTCAATCTATGAAGTTTGACAACTTCATATAACTTCATTTGAAGATCTATGAGATTTTTGTGAGTGTTCATGTCACGACCCAAATTCGCGAGCCAATAAGTGGGCCGGATTTGGATTTGTGACACTGGAATGACCCGCCTCGAATCCATTTCTTATAGCTAAAAGACCAACGAACTGAGAATGTGTCATCAATCCTCTTACGTCTTTACATGTCATTTCTATATTAAGTTATTTCCTTTTCATTTTACGTTCATTTGAAATAATAATTACATCGTAGCGGAATGAAATAACAATGGTAAACCAAAATCCTATGCAGTTAAAATAGAAATAACATCATGACCATCCAAAAGTATTTCATAACGATCCAAAATAAAAAAGACATACACCTGCCCATAAAGTATATACAATCATAGTTCACAAATGGGTCCATCTTAAATAAACAAAGTACTACATCATTGATAAAATAATTAAAATTGAAATTAAACGTATCATCATTGAGCTTGAAAGTCTCTTCATCTTCCTAAGGCGCAATCCAACCTGTGCGCTTACACATCTGCGGGTGGTACCAATTGGGGTAAGCTTGACGGGCTTAGTTGGAGGGTATGTAGTTTATATAACACTAAAGGAGGCCAAAGATAATCACAGTAGTAAATAAAAAGAATAAAAATAAACTAAGGAATCAAAGTAGGAATGAGAGTACATCACATTACTAAACATGCATTCCTATTATAAAACAATTATACACATGTCACAAGATAACCACAAGAGAGTTTGAAGTGAACTAAACTGAATCATGCATATGCCACATACTAAATACTATATGTACATGTCAGGTGTTATATACTTCATGCCAAGTACTACATGCCACATGCTAACCCAAAGGGGTCTTTATCACATAATGAAGCCCAATGTAAATAAAGCATGTAAAGTATCCGTCAAATCCAAAATATATAACCCATGTGAGAGTATCCGGTAAAACAAATCACATAACTAGTGCAAGAGTCACCGACAAACCAAATCACATAACTACATAAGGGTCTCCGGCGTAACATATCATATAATATATATTGGGCTACTAGGGCCTTCTTCACCTATTAATGTAACTCGGTGATTGGGTACCTGAAGCCATAAAGGCTAACCCACAAGGGGTCTCTAGGGTTATAAGATAAATGGGCACAATGGCCGTCTTTACCTATTAATGTGACCTAGTGATTAGATACCTAAAGCCATAAAGGCTAACCCACAAGGGGTCTCTGGGGTCATAAGACCAATATGCACGATGATCATTTCACCTACTAATGTGACCCGATGATTGGGTACCTAAAACCATAAGGCTAACCCATAAAGGGGTCTATGGGCCCACGATGGACAACCCATGAAAGTGTCTCTAGGTCCACAAGGGGCAACCCACATAGGAGTTTACGGGGTTGCATCTAGTTAACCCATATAAGGGTCTCCGAGGTCATAAAGATCATACATATATATAAAGGTCACAAGGATCAACCCACTTATGGGTCTCTAAGCCTAATATGACATATTCCCGTAGAAGGGTATCATATTAAATCCTCACATCCAAAACCATGTTTTTGTAAAATAAGATAGATACTGTATAATCATGTCATTTAAAATATTTATGTGTTCTATCTCATGAAAAGTCCAAAGGATGTAGTAGAAAATCACATGAAATGCGCCAAATGCCTACAAGTAAGCAAAGATACTTGACCCAAATCTAAGAACATATAGGGTACGCATGGATGTAAAATTATTTTATGACAAAGTTCATGTAGGTTAAAAGCCAAGTATCTCAAATTATTTTCAAAAACTCACATAGAAATTTCATATAAAGAGCCACATAAAAATCCGAGAGTAAACCATGCCAATGATAACATGCACATGCCACTAAGAGATATCACATGATGTAAATAATAACGTGACCATATGAGGATTAATGAAATTAGTACAATTTATCATGGTATAACATGAATTGAATGAAACACACCAAAGAGAGTAATATACTAACATAGAGAGTCAATAAATCATCACCAAATTGTCATAAGTCAACATATATTTGAGATAACCTAACATAGGAGACATTAGGCTCATGCAAGGAATCGAAAGACATCTAAGAAACATTTGAGTACTACGTAAAATCTGTAAGAGACATTTTATCAAACATGTAGAGTGCAAGAATTAAAGAAAATCAAAGGAGAACCAATATTTACCATAAGAAACCTTCCACACCCTACATCAACAATAAATCAAGCTCTCAAACTTCATTACATAGAATAAAGGCCATTCAATCCATCCCATAAAGCTCCATTCACAATAACACTACTTTATAACCCAAGAACATCATGAAAACCAATAAGAAAATACTAACCATCATACTCATCTTAAGGAAACATGATTAATTTTTAAGAAAACAACATTCTTAAAAGGAAATAGAGATGAATCCACCAAAATATAACTCACAATCATCAAATCTAAGATCCTAGGAAAGTAAAGTATGCATAAACAACATATCCAACTCACACAATCTATGAAATCATAGCTCTACATAAGAAAATAATCAAGGTCATAAAGAATAGATGTAGAACCACCAAATCCAAGATCATTTTGTACAATTCTATGATCCTAAAAATGAAAAAGTGAGCATAAACTAAATATCATTTTTTTCCTTTATTCAATTTTCCTTCATATGTGAGTAAATAAACAAATCCATGGTTAGAAACCATAAAATAAGGTAGATAAATAGGAATCCATAGTCATTCAGACTAGATTTAAGAAGAAAAACACCTAATCTAGCATATTTTCAAAGTTGAGAGTGAAACTTACCAAATTAGAGAAAAATCTCCATCTTCCTCTCCTAAGCTTCTCTAATCTCTCAAATCATTATTTTTTTTATTTTAAATGACTTATATGAGGTCTTAGAGTTGTTTTAACTTGTCTAAGATGAAATCCCACATTTGTGGGGGTCCAATAGGTAAAAGTCATGTAAAAAATGGCATAAAACGTAATATTTCAGCACTTTTCAGCGTTTATGGGCATGATAGATCATGGATCACCGAAAAATTTTTTGAGAGTCTTACTTTTTCATTTGTGATTGATCAGGTAAAAAACATGGTTTTGTGATTGATTGAAAGATTGGTGATTGATTACGAGATTGGTGATCGGTCACACATCGCCCAGAAAATTTTTCCTACACAGACAGGTCTTAGTTAAACGGCTATAACTTTCGCTACATGACTCCAAATTACAAACCATTTAATGCTTTGGAAATTAGACTTGAAGACCTTTCTAACAAGGTATGGCTCAACCTTTAATTCACTTAGGATTGGTGTCAGTGGGCCTAGTAAGTTATCCTAGATACAAGATCAGGATAACTTTCAAACTTGACAAATTTATGGTCCAACTTGGGTCTTACACTTCAAGCTTAGTCCAAATGGTTTCTAAACCACTCTAAGGTCTGTATAACATAAGTGAAATG
>JAOXJP010050093.1:0-16062 GCA_025762735.1 Platanus orientalis
CTGTTATCCTTTATGAAGACAAGTCGGTTCCAAGTATTGTCATAGTCCTATTACTGTGCCCACGATGAGAGAGAGAGAGAGAGAGATGCAGCTATATTACTGGTTATAAGGGATCTGTTGAGTTTCCATTCTTACATTATGAGGGATTCGTTAAGTTTCTAGAACTCCTCATGCATGGTCTCCATCCCTAACTAACTAGAGCAAATGTTTTATATCCCAAATTGTTTACTCCCCCATGCTTCTAGACTCAAAGGCTGGTATGTGATGCTTTTTTGTCAAAGCCATTTTTATGGTTTAAACCATAGCTGTAGGAAAGCTAGGTGCATGATGGGAAGCTCGTTTCTTGAAAAACTAATTCTATTTTGCTTTCCCAAATGTGGAAAACATGCTTTTCAAATGTGGGAAGCTCAATAAAACAAGTGAAAGCTATTTAGAGAAACGAATGAAAGTCTTTGGAAAAGTGAGTAGAAATGATTAGATAATCGATTGAGAAGTAATCTAAGAAAAAATATTGTAATGTTTTTCATTGTAAATCCTATACTAATGACATTAAATAAAATATTATATATGAAATTTGATAATTATTTTGTAGGAGAAAAAAATATTTAGAATTGAATTTATTGTCTATATTATTTTATTTCAATCCAATAAAAAAAGATTCAAATTCAAAGATTTTTATATAAGGCCTTCTGTAGTCTAACTTTAAGATGTAATTTATCTACAAAAAATCTTATATATGATAAAATCTAAAGTATGTTGGGCATACTAATAACAAATGATTTGCATATTGATTTATATGTTATGATTCTTTATTTATCAATATATATGTGTGTGTGTATTATAATTCTTTGTATTTACTTAGTATATATTTTAGGTTTTTTGTACTTTCTTTAAGTTTATTCACTTTATTGTATTGTAATTGAAATTATTGATTATAATTTATAGTGATCTTACTTTATTATTGTGTTTTTACTTCTCGCTTCCCAACAATTTATTTAGCCTTCCTTTTTGCTTCTCGCATTCGCATTGCTTCCTGCTTTCGCTTCTCGCTTTGGTAACTATGTACTAACTCTTCAATGAGTGCATGACGTGAAGACCTGCAGTAATGATCTCTTATGTCTTAAATGCTGTGGCCTGTCACATACAATAATGATATCTTATGTCTTAAATGCTGTAGCCTATCACATGCAGTGACATTGACGAATTCTCACCTCCACAATTAAAGCTTCTCTAGATAACAGGCTAAAGATCTTCATCCTGAAGAGAGCTCTTCCCACTGCTTCAGCTGGATCTTTCCCAAATTCCTAGTGGTGGAGACCCTCTAATCTTCCCTCCTATTTGTTCTGTTTCTCAAGACACCTGTCATTTAGGCTAAACCTGTGTTGCTAGGGGAGTGTAAACTATTATTATTATTATTATTGTTGTTGTTATCATTATTATTATTACCTTGCATTTATTTTCTTGATCGATACCATATATATATATATATATCTATATCTATATATATATATGGAAGTTCAGGAAATATTGTAATAATCATAAAGTTATGGAAACTGGTGAGGACATGGGAGGCAAGGTGAGACTGACACATGGCCCTAGTGGGGTCCACATGTGAGGATGCACAAGAAGACACAAGGAGGATGATCATGGTTACTCAATGGAAGCTCAAGTTATTTTATTAAATAAGAGTTAGGACTTGTTAGGAATTATCATTATTGTTTTTGGTCAATTTTGTAAAGCCTCTATTATAAGAAGAAATAGTGCTGGTCGTCCACTTTTCTTTAGCAACACGATTTGACTTCTTTTATTGCATATTTTAGCAAGATTTGAGAGGAGTATTAGGAGAGTCTTTAGGCTATTTTTTTTAGGAAAGTTTCTTTAATTTTGAATTTGAATTATTTTGTGAGGGGAAAACTTATCAGGAATCATGGGCTATAAGATAACCCGTCCTCTTTTACCTTCAATAAATAAAGTGATGAAAAAAAAAACTAGTTTTCTCTCTTGAACGAGTGAGACTTCCCCCTCAAGTTTTTGGTGCCAAGACTTGAACCTAGTTGGTGATTTCTAGGCTTGATGGTAGGTGATTACTTTCACAAGGTACCACTTGTTAAAGTATTTTAGTTCTTGTATCTCCTATCACCTTAAGGTTTTAGGAGGGTTGGTTAATCTACTGTCAACATGGTATCAAAGTAGGTTTGGTTGTGAGTTCAAATCTCAGTGGAAGTATTTCCCAGATGTAGTGTGTGTGCGTGTGTTAGGAGATACAAGAATTAATATACTTCGACACTACTCTATCCCCATCTTCTTTTTTTACTTCTTCTTCCTCTTATTCTTTTACCCTTTTTGCTTGCTGCCATACACAGAAAATCCCATATTTTCAGTACTTATGTTTCATCCCTAACCTCTACCACACCTATACCTATTCCCATACCTATCGCCCACTTCATACCATCATCCAATCTTAATTTCAAAACCTTCATTCTCTGAGTTTTATTACCAAAAAGCCCCAAGGCCCCCAACTCCTCATTAAACTAAGCCTGTGGCACCTCTAGCTTCAGGTTCTCTGCAAAACCCCAGCCATTGAAACCCCCAAATATTCCTCATCTACAGCAGTTGGCCATAGCCTTACACCATTAGCTTTGAATTCTCATTATAACTCTGTTTCCCTTATCAATAACCCTTTTAAATCTTCATTAAAACCCGTTTTATTTCTCAGCACATCTGATTTTCTTTTCCTTATACTATCATACACCTGCAACGTTTATTTGGAGTATCTTCCATGTAATTACCACGTGAGAAATTGAAGGTATTGTCACCTATATGCCTGCGGCAGATTTGGAGTTGACTCTTGTGTGTGTTACTGAATTCATGAACACCTGCTTTTCAACACAACACAGTGTGGTTGGCTGTCAAATCACTACAGGATTGAGCTGATTATGCAGTACTTGCAGTCCTAGATCTAATACAAGTTTGTTGTTCAATCAACTGCTTCAGAATTAATAGTTTGTATGCCAGTGATTGATACTTTACATCAGCTGTTCTTCACCCAGATCAAGCCTATTGCTCCTGCTGCTGTACTACAGAAGCTTTACTGTATTCAGATTCCAGCAGTTCATTACATTAATGATTAATCAGTAAGGGTTTGCTGCACAGCCCTGCTACAGGCTAGCAGCCTTTCTATAGGTGTGCTGCATCAATTTTGGCGCTCATTTCCATGCGTGTTGCATCAAGTTGATTTGTTTTAGTTATTGGATTGGGTTCTTGGATTGTGCTGCATCAAACACATTATGGAAAAGGGAGAAATTTTAGTGAAGCTAAGGAGATGATATCAAATGTTCGTACCAAAATATCTGCGGGAATGAGCCTCTGCTTCTTCTTCATCATCTATTGGGTGGTACAATGTTGCTGATAAGTCTGATGTGACCATGACCAACTTACACCGCAGTCATGGTCCTAGGTTCCTGTTGACAACTACCCAACTCTCCCAAAACCTTAAGGTGTTAGGAGATATAAGAATTAATATACTTCAACACCCTCCTTCAGGAGGAACACTGTTCTCTCCTGGGAACACATGGGGAACTAGGTGCGAGTCCACATAACTTGTGCACACACATGCACTATTATGTCTGAGAGAATACTTTTACTTCCACGGGGATTCGAACTCGTGACCTACTTGGCTTTGATTCCATGTTGACAGTAAACTGACCTACTTGGCTCTGATTCCATGTTGACAGTAAACTAACCAACTCTCCCAAGTATTTCCCAGATGTAGTGTTGTGTGTGTGTGTATGCATTGTGTGGACCCGTACCTGGCTCCCCAAGTGTGTTCCTAGGAGAAAACTATGTTCCTCCTGAGGAGGGGTGTTGAAGTATATTAATTCTTGTATCTCCTAACACCTTAAGGTTTTAGGAGAGTTGGTTAATCTACTGTCAACAGTTCCATTCTCTCATCCATACTATCTTATGAATGGGCTAAGAGGTTTTTAACACTTCTCGTCATCACCACTGTTTTCCCTGTCATTGCCTACATCCTCACCCATCAGCGATCTTACATCCGATGGTGGTTCCCAATCAACATCGTGATCATAGCCACCACCTCGACTGAGACTGTTGCTGTGTAGACATGTAATCGTCAATGTTCACTCCCGTCTCACTTGCAATGTGGGAGCTTGGCCGAATGGCCTTCCACTTGCCATATCTAACACATGCTCTTTAACTTCCTTTACCACTCATATAACAGGTCTTGCTTGCCATTCTCACTGAAGATGTTGTTGGTTGAACCAATGGGGTCAGTGTAGTCCTCCCTGCTTCGATTTACGCTTAGATGCTTTAGTCCGAGCCACATGTTGTAGTAGACTATTACAAAATTTTACAAGTTCTTATGGTCAACCGTGTTGCATTGCTTCGAATGAATAAGAAAGTGTTTCATTATGGCAATTTTTTATTATACAATATCCACTAGTCAGATGCAAAATTAGAATTTTACATGTATTAACATCTACTGTTGGTAGTTGTTACCACTTACCGCTGCCTATAATTGAACCCAATATGAGTTAAAACCTACCAGAAGGTATTACCATCCAATCACGTGCAGTTCATAGAAATTGCATGACTAGAGGAGCCAAGGCATCCATATACACTTAACCTATACCTATAATCATTAAAAAATTAGTAAATGTTAAATTGTAAAATAGTAAGTAAATTATTATATTGTAATTGTTCCATCTTTGTATTCATCTCTTTAAGACCCTCCAATTGTACGTCCGCACTTGGCAACCACATCCTCCAAAGTTGCAAGTAGCTCAGTCCTATTACTGAGGTTTTGTAGGTATCGGTGCTTGGGATTAAGGTAGTATGCTGAAACTTACTTGTATTACAGTTATTAGTAAAATCATCTCATGACAAACTAATTTTTAACTAAATCAAAACTACAATCGAACTGGTTGCATGAAGGAGGTGAAGGAGTTTGTTGGTCAATCTATCTTATATCATCTTCTGATAGCCTATATAGGAGTAAGGGTCAACGACTTTAAATGTTTTTTATTAGTCTCATGGATTTATTTATATTGCCCATTGCAAGTTTCTTTTCCTTGTCCACCATCCTCAACACCTTCAATATTGTTTCAAGAATGTTGATGATTCCCGAAAGGAATGTTGAGGACTCTTGATACAATCTCGTTCTCTTTTCTTTGCACTGGATTGTTACTTGCGCTGATTATTATTATTATTATTATTATTACACAATTCCTGGTGAGAGAATATTGCTTATAACCCAACCTTTATCTGAAAGATGCTTTGAAGGACGATGTAGTGGCGAAACACATGAAATCCAAATGAACAAAATCTGCTTCACACTTGTTCCTCATTAGTCACAATTTTTATCTATGATTCTAGATGAGTTGGTCACTGCTCTCGCCTCCTTTACATCATTCATAGTGGCCCTCTTCTTCCTTACGTTCTTTAACATTACATCAATACAATGTGCTTCTCATGGAAGCCGATTACTAGTTTATCCACCGAACATCCACTTGGTTCTCAAGGTGACAAAGATTTGCCTCTTTCTTATTTAAGATCAAGTCAATCTTCAAATGCCAGAACCAGTAGAAAATGCCTCTTAGACATGGAGTCTCTATCTTCAGCACAGAATGGTACGCTGGGGGTATCAGAGAGCAAGGAGTTTGCTACGCCTATATTTGTCCCTTGCTATCCGTTGGGTGTGGTGTCATCGCCAACTTCTGAGGAGATCTCTAGCTTTGTTGCCTCTCACCTTAGTGACCCGTAGGACTTGGTGATCTCAGGTATGGGCCTAGGGGTTACAATCTGTCTGAGAAGTCTTCTGGAGACTTTATAGAGACAATGCAACAAGCAGGAGTATGCTGACAGTGAGGAGTATATTTCGGAGGATGAGTTGTGGATGTCCAGAGTTGACGGGGGAGCAAATATGGATTTAAAAGTTATTTTTTTTATACCCACAGGCCAGTTAATTGGTTGATTTTATGATAATAAGCCGGAAGGATCTAGCATCATATGGGCTGTGGTGGTGGATGCTCCAGTTGATGAGGCGTCTATGGTGACAAATTTGATCGATGCTGCTGTTCCCAAGGGCTCTGTCTCGGCTCAGTCGCAGTCTTCCAAATCATATGACACAGGTAACTCAAACCCCGTTTCTTGCAATTGATCTGAAAATCTGAACTCTCAAGATTCATTTCATAATTCTTGCTTGTCTTCTCCTTGTGATTCTTTTGTGCTTGATTCCTGTCCAACGTATGATTTGTCTATTGCGAAACCGTTGATTGAATCTGTTCCCTTTTCTATTAAGAATGTGGAATGCCATAAATCTGTTTTGGAAGAGGCTGATAAAATGGAAACAACAGACGAAGAAATAGATGTTTGTTAAAGGGAAGAAGATGGTATCGATGCTATGTTGGCTAAAATGGGGCTGCGGGTTAGCATTCAGAGAAGAGGAGGAGGAGGTCAGATTGTCTGATTACATGGAAGTGGGACAAGAAGTAAAAAAAAAAATTCCAGTTTCAAGGGGCAGAAAAGGAAAGAGACCTCAAAAATCTTGTTTGGGATATGAAAAATAGTGAATCTGTGGAATGTTTGTATGGATCAAAAAGATCTAGTCAAGGGAAGCTTCAAGTACTAGATGAAGATTCTATCATGGAATGTGTGAGGTTTGGGTGGTGTTAAAAAAAGAAAATTAGTCTGAGAATGTGTTCGTAAAGTTCAGCCTGATGTAATCATCCTCCAAGAAACTAAGAAAGAATCTTTTCCCAAGGCTTTGCTAAGAAATGCTATCGGTGTTGGAGTTCTCTGAATGGTGTGCAAGTCCTTTAATTGGCGTGGTTGGTGGCCTGCTTGTAGCTTGGAACCCTTTACACACTAAAAAGATAGATTTCTCGATGGGGAATTTTTCTATTTCTGTGCAGATTTCAGAAATCTCGTTGGGTTTGGAATGGATGCTTGCCGGAGTTTATGGGCCTGCTTTTGCCAAAAAATCAAAGTGAATTCTCGAAGGAGCTTTTCGAGATTAGAAGTCGGTGGCTAGGGCCTTGGGTTGTTGGCGGAGATTTCAAGATTTGTTTTTTACATGAAAAAAAAATAAAATTGGAAGAATTACTCAAAACATGCAATATTTTGGAGAGTTTGATCAATGTGTCCTTCAGGATTCTCTTTTGACTAATGCATGTTACACATGGACAAATGGGCAAGATAATCCTAGAATGAGCCGTCTTGATAGATTCTTGGTGTCCAATTTTTGGGACGACCTCTATCCTCGTTTTATTCAAGAGGCTATTCCAAAAGTGAAGTCGGATCATTTAACCAATCTTGCTTTGTACATCGAAAGGAAACTATGGGTCAATTGCTTTCCGCTTTGAAAATATGTGGACTTTGCATCTGTCCTTTAAGGAGAACATTGGAAATTGGTGGAATGAGTGTGAGCTGTTTGGGAAAAAAGGCTTTTGGTTTATGAGAATGCTCAAATTCATCAAGAAAAAGCTTATTGAGTGGAATAGGGGGATTTTTGGGAAGATTTTTTTATTATCAAAAGAGCAAAATATGGGAGGAAATTCAAATGCTCGATCATAAGATGGATCTTGAAGGTTGTTTGTCCTCTGAGCCGTTTGATCGTTGCTCAGTTATCCTTATGGATTTGGAAACGATTTTAAGAGGAGAGGAAATCCTTTGGAAGCAAAAAGAAAAATGTAAATGGTTGAGGGAGGGGGATGGGAATACAAAGTTCTCCCATAAGATTGTTAATGCAAGACAAAGAGGCTTTAATATGTTCTTTTAATAGATAATCTATAATAAAAAGAAAATAATAGAAAAATAAATAGAAATCACCTAGTTTCCAAGGCTTCTCAAAGAGGCTTTGATATGATTTTTTAATAGATATTCTATGGTAAAAAAGAAATTAATAGAAAAAGAAATAGAAATCACCTGGTTCTAAGGTCTTCTCACTAAAGGAACCACATGATTTTTGCGTCTCACCAAGGTAGAGTCATAAACCCAAGGCTTCTCACAAAGGGGTTTTCCCTTCTCAGGAAAACATAGACTGCCATCAGCTTCAAAGTGAGTTCTTCATTCGTCATTCTTCAGTATTAAAATTCTGGGTTACAAGCATACATATTTATTTTTTACATGCCATTCTTTCCAAATCCAACTCTAATTAGACTTCCAAAAAAAGTAAACTAAAAAATAATCAAATTCCGTCACAAAATGATACCTTTCCAGTATTTCGGCCATAACCTTTCCAAATAACATTGGATTATCAAGATCTTGGTCTTGTTGGAAAGGTAACTGAATAACCTTTCAAATGACACCAAAATCAGCCTAAACGGGTAAGTTTTGACTTTCCAAAATAGGCCTAAAGAAAAGTGACATAAATACTTCTTTCATTTTTTTTAAAAGTAAATAAACCTAGTCTATTTGGAAATAAATAAAAACCCTTAATTTGATTGACAAGAAACTAACCTAGATTAATCTAAAATTGTCAAAATAAAAAAAAATTCCATACAAAAATATTAAACTCAAAATTCCCAAAATACGCCTGCATAAACCCATTAAATCCGTATATGAGCTCTTTCTTGTTCTGCATCAATTGCAAATAAAAAAAAAAGGAAGAAAAAACTTGGTCACAAGTTTGATTTTGGATGGAGTTGTGGATGATTTTGATAAGATCAAAGATGAAGTGATCAGATTTTTTAATTCCTTGTATGCAAAGGAAACTAAAGATAGGCCTTTTGTTGAAAATTTGTTTATGGAGTCTTTGGATGGGAGTTTGGCGATGTTTTTAGGAAGTCCTTTCTTTGATGATGAAATTAAAGAGGCCGTATGTAGTATGGGTATTGAAAAATCTCCAAGTCCTAATCGTTTTTCTATGATGTTCTATCAAGTTGGGACATTGTTAAAAACAGATTTGCTTTCATTTTGTTTATTTTGTTGGCTTTTGTTTTCTATTCTCTTTGTCTTTGGGGATTTCTCATATTTTTTTTTAGATAAATATTTTTCATCCCTTTTCTCATAATGAAATTTCTCTTGTAAAGAAAAGGGGGGGGGATTAATCACACTTTCATAGTTGAGATCCCAAAGAAGATGGACATGAAAGATTTTTCAGATTATAGGCCCATAAGCCTTCTGAGCCACATTTACAAGATCATATCCCAAGTTTTGTCAATGAGATTGAGTCTTTGAGAGGAGTCACAGATAAGGTGGTTTCTAATACTCAGGGGGCCTTTGTTAAAGGGAGACAAATTATGGATGTCATTCTTATAGATAATGAGTGTGTAGATTGGAAAAGAAAAGGTAAGAAGCCAGGCTAGGTCTACAAGATTGTTATGGAAAAAGCTTATGACAGAGTTCATTGGGAATTCTATGTTGGGCTTTAAAGGAAAAAGGTTTTGGGGATAGATGGATTGGTTGGATGAGGGAATGCTTAGATTATCTTCATTTCTCTAATTTACTAAATGGCACCTCAAAAGGTTTCTTCAGCTCTTCTAGGGGTCTGAGATAGGGTGATACATTCTTCCCTTTCCTGTTCACTTTGGTGACTGATGCTTTTGGCACTCTTATGGACAAAGCAAAGGTAGCAAATTTTATTGAAGGTTTTCGGATTGGTAGAGCAGATATCTCCATTTCTTACCTGCAGTTTGCAGATGATACCTTCATCTTTACAAATGAAAAGGAGGAAAATGTGCAATATTTAAAAAATATCCTTAGTAGTTTTTTGACAATTTCTTGGCTAAAAATTAATCTTTCAAAATCCAGTATGGTTGGGATTGGTATTGATGATAGGGATCTTGTGGCTTTTGTAGGAATAATGGGTTGTAAAACAAAGAAATGGCTTCTAAAGTATCTTGGTCTTCCTTTGGGTGGATCCCCAAATTCAATGGCTTTTTGGGATTCAGTGGTGAAGCCAACAAGTTCAGAAAAAAATGGCATGTTGGAAGCATTCATATATCTCATTGGGAGGAAGGATTACATTGATTATAGCAACTATCTTTAACATGCCGGTGCACTGTATGTCGATCTTCAAAATGTCTAGTAAAGTTGGTTATGTTAGAAAAGTACCAAAAGGATTTCTTATAGGAAGGTGAGCATGGAAAGAAGGATCATTTGGTTAAGTGGTTTGATGTTTGTAGGCCAAAATCTTTGGGAAGTTTGGGAATTGGTCACTTGAAAGAAAGAAATACAGCTCATCTTGCTAAGTGGTTTTGGAGGTTTTCAATCAAAAAAGATAGTTTATGGTATTCCATGGTCTTAAATAGATATGAAAATGGTTTAAATGGTTGGGATGTTAACTCCTGTTTGACCACCTCAATGTTCTTGATTTGGAAGAACATTATTCAGATTTTTCCTTCTTTTTTTTTTTTTCTCCAAAAACCCGATTTGTGCTAGGGAATGGTGCTTTCATTAAATTTTGGAAAGTTCTATGGTGGGGTGATCAGACTTTAGCTTGCTTGTATCCCAGATTATTCTGCATAGCTTTTCATAAGGATGATTTAGTATGTGTAGTCCTTTCTAATTTCTCCATTGGCCCCTCATGGAATTTGACTTTCTGTTGTGACCTTTATGATTGGGAAGTGGATTTAGTTGGAAATCTTCTTTCTAGCCTTGAGAGTGTAGTTGTGGCAAAGAAATTTCCAGATAAAAAGGTCTGGACTTTTGAATCACTGGTGCTTTTTCTTCTAAATCTTTATTCTTGGTTTTAATTTCAGATTCCTCCCATCCTCTCTCTTTCCTTGTGAATAAGATTTGGAAGTGCTCCACTCCTCCACGAGTCAAAGCTTTTTTGTTGACTATTGTTCTTAATCGAGTTTAACACTATGGATATGCTTAAGAGATAGAGACCTTCTATGGCAATCTCCCCCAATTAGTGTATTCTTTGCAAGAAGGATAGCGAATCAGCCAGCCACCTGTTTCTTCATTGTACTTTTTCCATGGGAATTTAGCACTATTTCCTTGAGGGTTTAAACCGCCCTTGGGTAATGCCGGCTGAGTTGATGGATCTTCTGTGTCAGTGGAGCAGCAGGGGTTTGGGAAGTCGTGGGCGTATGTTTTGGGTTAGTCTTATTCATGGGATCACTTGGGGGATATGGAAGGAGAGAAATCTAAGAATCTTTGAAGGAAAAAGCAACTCTCCGATGGAGGTGATTGATTATATTGTAAGAGAAGTGGGAGGATGGCTTCTTGTAACTAAATAATTTCAAGGTGTTCTTCCTTCTATGTTTCTGAGACTGGATTTTATCCATCTCCCAAAATGGTTCCACATTGAACAAGATCAATCTTCAATTGAATGCCCCTCTTAATGGCAAAGTGAAGCTGAATTTCGATGGTTCTTCTAAAGGTAATCCAGGGTTGGGAGGTTATGGCTGTGTTCTTCATGATAGCAATGGTAAAGCAATTTGTACTTTGTGTGGTCCTTTGGGTGTTTGCAATTCCATTTAGGCAGAGGTGATTGCACCCTTATGAGTATTCGTGAGATCCATAAGATGGGTATTCGGGATTGTATTGTGGAGAGGGGCTTCTTCTAGAGTCAGTGAATGAGGTTTAGGTAAAGGGTTGGGATCTTGGAAGGTTGCCTCTTTGTTGTATGAGATAAGAGAGCTATAGTCTTTGTTGGCAATTTCCTTTGTGCATGTTTCAAGGGAGTGTAATTTGATGACTGATTTGTTGGCCAACAAAGGGGTTGGGATGGCATCTTGTTATGTTGGTAGTGACATTCCTGAGTTCTAGGTGTGGGGTGTGCCACTCTTGATGTTGTTGTATTAATATTTGTTTTTTTTCTTTCTCTCTTTCTAATGAAGTTGTTTAATTATTAAAAAAGGGGGGGGGGTTCAAAAACTGGGATACCTCAAGGACTTCATTTTTTCTGTGAAAATCTTCTTTCCCACCTCATTAAAATGTCAACCATCTACAATTTTCGTAATAAACCATAATATTGATTATTGATTTCTCATAGGACCAGTTCAACCATTACACATAATCATGAACCCCTAAAGGCACAACTTTTTCAGTACCGCAATATAATCCTTTACCAACTTCTAGGCGCTTTGTCATTTTTTCATGAGCAATGGGCATCTTCACCCCTGGTTGGGCCCTACACACTTCAGTCATATTCTCTAAGCAAGAACTGCAGTCTTGTAAGTGGTCCACTATCCATATGAAGGCTTCCAACCTTGGAAGGATTGGTTTTCTTCAGATGTTCTCAATTGGGGAGGTTTCACCTCTTCTGTTGCCATGTGAGAACTTCCAAACACACACACACATATTAGATTGTGTTGCCTTTTCTCTCAATCCCATTCTTTTTGTTTGATAAATGGAAGAATTTTATTGGGGTCTAGAGGTGAGAAAAATGTTTACTAACGCACTCTCACCAATTTCACCTTCTCTTGGCCTTTTATTTATTTTTTCCCTTTTCAAGTCCCCTACATAATAACATAATCTTGCTATCTTGCTCATCACTTTAGGGATTTTTTTTTTGGTATTAACTTTAAGGAATTGATTGACAACAGGAGCATCAAATTGATTAATTGACTGACCACTAACCCCTGCACTTCTTTTTATCAACAAAAAAAAGAAAAAGAAAAAGAAAAAGAAATATGCATTCTCATTATATAATACAATGTGTTCACATTTTGCAAAATTTACTAGTTGTTGCTGCTTGAGGGATATAGCATGCCCATCTGATACATTATTGTTTTTTGTGGGCTATTTTGTTTTCAGCAATGCAACGTTTCAGTTGCCTGGCTTTTTATCTTCTAATGTATTTGAAGATGAAGAAGATATTCCTAACAGTGTATGCAAGGACAGTGATGATGAATCACCAGTAGAAGCCACTCATGCTTTTGAAGAGCCAGAAACATGTGCAGTTACTCCAAGTGATCGGCGCCACCGAATTTTAGAGGATGTTGATGGTGAGCTTGAAATGGAAGATGTTTCTGGATCCCCAAAGGATGAAAGACCCATGACCGGGAATGATTCTTTCGATTTGGATTCACAGAGTTCAGATAGGATTTTGGAACCAGCTTCACTCAATGTCACAGAGCTACCCCCTCTACCATTGGGTTCTCCACCCTTACCTTTAGATTCTCCACCTCCACCACCACCCTTACCTCCTTCACCCCCTCCACCTCCACCACCGCCGCCTTTATCTCCGTCTTCACCTCCGCTGCCACCACCTCTGCCATCACAACCACCACCTCCATCACAACCGCCGCCACCATTTCAACCACCTCCTCCATCACAACCACCTCCATCTCTACTGCTTCCGGGCCCTTCACAATCACTGCCACCTCAACCCTCACTGCCACCCCAACAATCACTTCCATCTTCTTCACCACAATTGATATATCAGCCACCTGTTCCTCATGAATATTGTAGGACCCCAAGTGTAAGTCTCTTAGCTAATATCTTGTATTATTTTTCATGAACTTCTCTACCACAAGTGTAACCTTTCATTTTTGTATACAGGGAAATCAACTTCTTCATATGGCGGGAAGTACTCCACATCCAGGCCATGTTAATGCAGCTGCGAGAAATGAAATGTTTCCACAGCAGTCACCTAGTGTTGTGGCAACAGGAGCCTGCAATTCACGTGATCCTTCTGGATTTAATTCTTCAAGGCCATTTGAATTTGGAAATAAAGATGTGTATTTAAACCCCCAAGCTCCACCCAACCAGCAGTTTCAAGCTGCTAATGCACCGTTTGCACAAAGACCTTACCATCCTGCTCCCCCTGCACAGACTCCATCCAGTCATCTACCCTATGCAAAGCCAGTCCATCAACAGATGCAGCAGCCGTACCCCCGGCCTTACTCAGTACCATCCCTTCCCAATGGTCAGAGGCAATATGTTAATGATGAACAATGGAGAATGCCTTCAAGCGATTTTAATCCAGATAATCAGCATGGGATGTGGGTGGGTGGAGGGAGAACTCCAAGTTCAGGTCCACCTTTTTCCCAAGAAGGTATGTGGATCTTTTTGTTACTTCCCTTACCTTTAAAACGTGGATGCTCTGATTTTAATTTACAAAAAGATTAAAAATTAAAAATTAAATCCTGGAGACACAGCAAGCACATCTTAATGCTATCAGTAGGAGTCACATAATTTTCTGTTCTTTTCAATTTAAATTTTGTAGTTTTTATTCAAGAGCATTTTATTTTTGAAAGAGAGGAAAAAATGGGGGAATGTATAGCACTACAATGTAGCAGGTAACTTCATCTCACCAACAGCCTAGCAAAATGCATGGCGTTCAGATGGTGGTGTGGGCTGACCATTCAGTTGATTCCATCGTGGGGACAACTTACCGTGAACTTAACCTGATCCAATGACCATAACATTCCTACATTAGGGACTTTCTTTGATCCAAAAGAATTGGAAAGATCATATCCATGGATCAATGGATTTATTACATGATCTATGTATATTTGAATTTTCTGTGATTCAAGGAAATAAGTGTAATCTCTTAAAGTCATATAACTATTGTCTTAATTTGATATTATTGTGTAAGAGAAGATATTTATAAGTTTGAGTTTAGTGCCATTTAATTTTGAGACTTATCCATGGATCTATTACATGATCCATGTATGAACTTTTCTCTTCTAATGATTCTAAGGAATTAACTCTACTACATATAATTATGTAATTACTATATTGCAAAATTACTGTTTTCTTAGTTTTAATTATTTTAAATTTGTACTAATGTCATGCAAAGTGAAAGTTAATGATCCATGGATCTTTGATTTTTAATGATTTTGGGGAATAATAATATTCTTTGAGTTTTTTCTATAATTATATTATTTTGTCGATTTACTTATGCTTTTATGATAGACATATTTCCTTTTTATTTTATTTTATTTAAATATCTAGACATGGATTTGCTTCTAGACCAACGAATTTCCTCTGATTTACCTTAAAAAAACCCAAATTAATCTCTTTAAGGACATTGACATGTTAATGCCCAATGTTGATATGAGGTGTCTGGCACAACAACTTTGGAAAACCTAAAAAAACAAACAAGTATCTAGTTTGTGTAAGTGTGCAATATAAGAAATAAGAAGAACGCACTTAGAATCAACTGATTTACATGAAAAGTTGTATCAATGGTATATATTATTATTCGTTTGAAACAAAAAAATATGAAAAAATAAGTTTTTTTTCTTCTTATCAAGAAAAGCTTATTGAAATAGAAGTGTTGGGTAATGTTGACAGGTGACTAGGACACTTATCGACACGGCCAAATAATAGATATTGTAGTGTCCTTGTTGCATAGAGAAGTTGTCACGATCCGAATCCGCGGGCCGTGATGTGGTTTGGGTTTGAATCCGTGACATGGTAATGACCCGGTCCAAACTCATTTCTTATAACGGAGAGACCAATGAGCTCGGAGTGTGTTATCAACCCTCTTACTTATTTTCATCACTTTCCATATAAAATGATTACCTTTTTATTTCACATCCATTTTAGTCCATTCATTTAAAACATTTCAACATCGCAACGGAATAATAATAATAACAATTGTAATTCAAAGTAAAAGCAAATAAAATAGTAATATCATGTCTAGAATATCTCCTAACCATCCAAACATAAAGGGCCTAAATCTGCCCTCAAATGTATATACAATCCATTACCTCACAGGCATAGCTAAAGTACGAAACAAAAATATATTTCTTTTGTCCAAAGTAAACAAAAACTGAAATGTAAAGTGAATGGGCTTGATCACCTAACTCCTCACTCTAGGCTGCATCCTAAGCAACCTCTATCAGTACCTGTCCTCCAAGACTCTGTCTACTGGTGGTGCCAATTGGGGTAAACTTGATAGGCTTAGCGGAAGGGTATGCAGTTTATACAACACAAAAGAAAACAAAATAGGTATCACAATCATGGTATCAAATATCTCGAAATATCTTAAATATCTTCCGATATATGTCCATATCTACCAAGACCAACACGAAACATTAAGTACATTTTAAAAATTCATTTTTTTGGTCAACATGATGTACGATGTCGGTGTGTTTAAGAAAATATTCCCCTTTCACGATGTATTATTGCCTAATA
>JAOXJP010050104.1:0-16062 GCA_025762735.1 Platanus orientalis
ACCTTAGGGAACTTATCAACCCTGCTCCCGCTCTGCTATAGGAAACACTATAGTGCATGATGGAGCCTCGTGGTCTATGATAAGTTCATAGAAAAGTGATTTATTTATCAAAAGAATTTTTCCTGTAATTTTAATTGAAACTAAGTAAATCAAAAAGAGTGTAAATAATTATTTAAAATAATTTTAAATAAATCTAAGGATCCTATTCACACCCCCTTTAGGATCCATTTCAGGAATTTCAATTGGTATCAGAGCATAGCTTGACTTTTCATAAAGTTGACCTAAGAAGGTAATTGGGGTAACTTCATAGGCACACCTGTACCAATCCAGAGAGAATTAGAGTGAAAACCATATATCATTGAAAAATCCTAGGAGTTTACTTTTCAATGCCTTAAATGGTGCATAATTCAAAGTTTTCTATAGAAAGTTACGGCCATTTTCCTGCAAAGTGTCTACATTGAAAATTCAGAATACACTAGTCATGACGGGTCACGGATATCCTGATCAATCATGGCGTGATCGGTCACAGGCATGAGTCATAGTCCTCAGGACTTTCTTAGAAGAAATTATGTAGAGCTTGTGACCGATCGCAAATCTCTTGATCAATCACAGATGGATAGATCACACACAAGTCACGACCTGACCGATCACGCATGGGTCACGACTCGAAAATCTAAAAAATATGGAAATGACATGGCTTTCTCTTATTTGATCCCCACACATATGGATCTTATTTTAGACTAATTAAACCATATTAGACCTCATAAGGGTCTATTAGACCATTTAAAACATAGAAAGGAAGAGAGAGAGATGATTAAAAGATTTGGAAAAAAATATGAGAACTCTCCTTCTTCAAGAGCAAGATGAGTCTATAATGCTTAGATCTAGAGTTGTTTATCATTTTCTTTACAATTTTATATTGATTTATGGATTCTAACCTTAGGCAAATGAAGTGATTCAAGAGGTAAGAAAGTTCTACTTGAAGACCTGTTTAGCTAGAAGAGGAAGAAGCTTGAAGTAAGTAGTTATACAAAGGTTACATTATTTTTCTTTATCTTCTAGGTTCTTAGATGTCTTGTATGGTTTGTATGGAGGTTTTCCTCATATGATTGAGAAGCCTTTTATTAGGATCCTAAAAATCCTCACATATTTATTATGTGATTTGTAATGAGACATTGATATATTTTGTAAGGATCTTAGAAATCAATAATTTAATTTGTGAAAAAAGATGATTTTACATAATATGTATATGTATTTCCTTAAGATAATGGATTCCATGAGTTTTGAAAGCTTATAAGTTAAGATTCTATGAATCTATAATTTCCATGATAGTTTTAAATGCATGAAAAGCTTGATCTACCATGAAAGCATGAATACTTGAATTTTTATAAAGCATCTTCTAATAAATTAGTGAAAAAATGAGTAAATTAATTTAGTTCATATGTAGAAAAGGATTAAGATGCATGTTGACTTATATTAGAATGATAATAGCTAATGGTATTATATAGATTATTTAAGAACTGTTATGGAATGATTCAAATGAGTTATGAATTGAAATAGTGGACGATTGAAGGGAAAAAAAAACATGTGTAATAGGATTATTATTGGGACTCATTCATGTTAATCGCGTAAATTATATAATATTTGAAAATATAATCATATGTAAGATCTCATGATATCTTATTGAATAATTTAGAAAATGATTCATTGGTGTTGTATATGCTTTTAATCATGCTAGGCAATGTATAGAATAAAGTTGTATACCTTTTGATGATATTAGTGAATGCCTATATTGATAGGTTTTTTCTCTATTACTATGTTAGTAAATGTAGCATATAATTGTATATGTTCTTATGTCATCATTAAAGAATGCTCCATGTAGTGACAAAATAAAGTAAGTTGGTCATAAATTAATGAGGAATGAAATGGATAAAAAATCAGGGAAACTTAAAAAAAGATAAATAAGAAGGTTAATATACAAAGGTCACACTATTGAGAATAAGTAAAGAATGTATTAAGAATGTCAAGGTCCTGCCATTAGGGACACAATACAATGTATAATGTTCTATCAAGGTCCTACCATTAGGGATATAATACAATGTGAGATGTTGTATCAAGGTCCTGCTATTGAGGATACAATATAATGTGCAATGTTCTAGCAAGGTCTTTCCATTAGGGATACAATATAATATGCAATGTTATATCAATGTCCTACCACTAGGATACAATACAATGCGCAATGTTTTATCAAGGTCTTGTCATTGGGGATACAATACAATGTGTAAAAGTATGGTCAAGGTCATTCCATTAGGGATTTAATGCATGTGCCAAAGTGTAAGAAAATATAAGAAAGTGAAAGCATGTGTAAGTATTAAAAAAAAGTACAAGTAAACATAAGTATAAATAAGAAATCATAAAGGCTTCACTATTAGAAATATGAAATTATGTTAAAAAAGAAGAAAAGTTCATAAAACACATAAATTAAATGAAATTATGTTAAAAAAAAAAAAATGAAAAGACCATAAGACACATAAAGGAAATGAAAGCATGACAAGAAAGAAAAAATGTTAAGGAAAGAAAGAAAAGTATATGAGCTCCAAGAGTATAGTAAATTTTATAGGTTATGTGAGAAAAAAAAAACATTAAAATTAATAAATTAAAATGTTTAAGTTTCATAAGTAAAGAAAAGTTCATAAATTATGTGCGAAAAAAAAGTGTCATGAAAGGAAATGTAAATACATAAGCTACTAACGAAAAGATAAATCCTTAAGATAGATAAGAAAATGTTAAGAAAAAAATAAAAACACGTAATCTTCAAGAGAAGATAAAAGTTCCTAAGCTATGTAAGAAAAATGATAAGAGGTATAATGATCCTCCCATTATGGTACAATTCAATAATGTGAAAATCAATGATAAATGTGAAATAACTAATGAATAATATAAGTAATTGTTGAAAAAAAATGACAACAAAAGGTAATAAATAACAAATGAAAATATGATAAATGATAATGAACAAATTAGAATGTGAATGATAAGTACTAAGGTAATGATAGATTAATTGAATATATAAGTAAAATTTCATATATCTTATTATGCAAATATTTTGTTATGACTGTTAATTGCTTAAGAATGATGCATGCTTAACTTAAAATGATTTGTATATGTATTTTCATATTGGAAATGTATAATCTATACATGATAAATAGATAAAAATGTTCATTAAGATGTATATTAGATATATTTACTATGGATATATTAGAAAATGTTTAACATGTGATTGTATGTACATATTGCTATGCACATATATTAAGAGAATGTCTTGGATTAGTATGATCATGCATATTGTCATGTATAACCCTCATATTATGGACCATGAGGATAAGTTGCTTAAATTTTGTGATGTATAACAGTTAATAGATGTGTTTATACATGTACACATATACATGTTAAACACTATATATACTCTACATAAAAGTATGTTAAGTATTTTATATTGAAAGATTCATACTCTACTCATCCAGTTCTATTGTAAGTTTTGTATACCTACTTACGAGTTGTGGAACTCACCATTTCATACCATTTTTATTTTAAAAGGGTCATAGAGTACAAGTATGTTATTGGAAACACTTGGTTTTGAAGGAAGGCATACTAGCAGATGTCATCCTTAGTCATTATTTTTTGTACTAGTATAGTCTTTTTATTTCATAGTGAATCATGTATCTCAAGTCGTATTGACCCTTAGAATTGAGAGTTTACGTCTTGTAATAAGTTATGCAAAATGTAATTAGATTATGTTTATTCAACGTTAGAAATATTGATAGAGGTTTAAAGTTCTATAGATGACGAATGAACTTTATTTTCGCTATACTTTGAGTTTCAAGTTTAACATGATGTTATCTTTATTCTATTACATATGTTATATTTAAGATTTTAATGTTAAGGTAAAAAAAGAAAAAAAATTATAGTCAATAGGATATGGATTTAGTTAGTAACAACTCGGATTCATACCTAAATAAGGTTATGAAATTTAGAGTCGTTACATAAAACTTCACTATTTCGAGAAGATTACAAGAGTTCTCTCTCAATCTCTCACAAATAACAAGTTTCTCTCTCTTTTTCTCTCAGTGTATCATTACTATAACCCTAAAAAAACCTTAGAGACTTTATATATATCATAAAGGTCGAACTAGAAAAGAGTCTCACTCTCCCGCAAGCCTTCTAAAAGTGTTCACAAAATTTTTCGTGCTCCAAACTGATCCGCACAAATTATGGACCAATCCGTAGCTTACTAGATTTTTAATCTTGAGCATACCCAAGAGCCCCAGACCAATCCAAACAAAGTGCAAATCAATCTAGGCTTCTGAATCCATCCTTAAACCTTTAGGAACAGCTTTAGCCATCTTGAATTTATCCTCTTAATTCTTCTTTTTTTCCAACTTGCATCAGACTCCATCTCCAACAGCAAATAAGCCCTCTGATTTTTTCAGCTTCCTAATAGTCCTTAAAAATTATTTTTATTTTTTTTATATTTTATATCCCTCTTTTCCTGTTGATGTTATTGTTCTTATTAAGGAGAAGGGTGTAGAACAACGTATTTGTTATTAAAAGAATTGTATCTTAATTACCCATTAAAAAGTATAAAAACCCAACTTCATAAGTCCTCGGATCAGGCTTGTTTATGAAGATTTCCTTAGTAGGACCCATGGAATGGTGGTCTCATCTACCTATATTAGGTCTTATAATTCTTCTCATTAATAACTTGATGAACACCGCCCCCATCAATATATATTTATTGATTATTAGAAAATGGAAGTATGTTGATGCTGAAACTTTTTATTGTAAATAATTTGAGTCTTGTTTTCCCAAATATTAAACATTTGTCTGCATAAATATTCCAAACGACCTAATCAAATAATCTTAAACATCCACAAACTAAAAGTTAAGAATTAAAAAAAGAAAAAAAAATGTTCTTAGAGTATTAAAGGTGTTAGTTTTGATCATTAAAAAATATTTTAGTTGGAAGGATAATATCATCCCATTAGGCTAATTATTATTTCTTTTCAAAATAGGGTTTATCCCATATTGACTTGATTATCATGCCCCTTTTTATTTAACTTTTTCTCCACTACTTTATCTTCATAATTTGAATTTTGAGCATTGAAGAGTGGAATTTGAGAGGTGAATGATTTTGTTTTGACAAGATCTGTTGAGGGAGAGATAGATGCATTCACATTTTCTAAAAGTAAGAGACAAAAGTAAGAGAAAAAACCCAAGGTTGTATAGACAGCCGTTTAATATCTATTGGACGAAGTAGTAAGCTAGATTTTTTACCAACCAAGAAATAAATAGATTAGTCAATTGCAATCATATCATAAAGACATGTGATGAGAGTGAATCTTCGCTTCAAAATGATTTGAAGCCAAAGATGGGAAGAAAGACAAGGCCCATAAATCAAGAAAGTCTTACCTATTATTTGTCGCTTATCGTTGAATAAAGGATTTAATATATTACTTTGGAAACGAAACTTGGCTCAAGTTGCACTTCTTGACTTTGATTTACATAACCGAGTCGTTGGGAAACTCTTTCCTCTCTCCCTCTCTCTGGATAATTCCATTAGGCGTGTACTAGAAGTTGCCATGTGTAGTTGTAGGGTTTGGGGCTCGCGGCTCGTGGTTCAGCCAGCTTTGGGTCAAAAAAAGTTTATTTTTCTCACTATTATTCTTAATAAAGTTAGTAACTTGGGAGAAGAAAAAAGGAGCTTTTATCATTAAATCTATTTGTCTAGACACTCGATATCAAAAATTAAAAAATCTCGATCAAAAAGTAAAAAATAAATAATTAAATAAATAAGGGCTACGAAGCTGAGCCAATAGCCATGCCGTCCCCAATCTCCATCAAATGTAATTTATTCATTGGAAGCTTCCATCAAAAAGTCAATCAAGCCGGCTCCACGACGTGATGTCTAGAGTTCAGGAAATCTTTAAATGGTCCCTCCAATATGTAGACCGAAGCCCTCCCCAACACGAGGTGCTTGCTTTTTCACGGAATTCATAGCAGTGCAAGGTTAGGCACAAGTCCAACATCAGAAAGACGGGCTTGGATTTTGTGAGAACGAATCTCGTGAGAACCGTGAAAATGGCACCAGAGGGACTGATGCATCAGTACCGAAAAGTGATCTATACTTTTTGGGGGGCACTTGTCACTTTTTGGCACTGATGTGTCCGTACCCTGATGCCATTTTTACCGTTCTCACAAGATTCGTTCTGACCTAATTTTTAGTGTAGAAAGACACATAACACACGTCACTTCACATCATTTTTGTTATAGATTATTTATTTATTTATTTGGGGGAGGGTTAAATTTGTAATAACATTCTTATAATGACAAACAAAAATGGGAGTAAATGTTGATTTTGAATCATCTCCGGTCTGAATGGACAGGTACCACTCCATTACCAATCAGTGCATAACGTGTGGTCTGACAAAGGGTGTTTGAGTCAATGCATGTGAGTTAAAAGGATGGCATTATAGCAAACATACAATGAATAAGTACCTGTATATTTATTAATTCATCCTTTGTCAGACACAGTATCACATCATGAGCTAAGACTGAAGTGGTACCTGTCCATTGAGACTGGAGATGATGTGAACTCACAAATGTTCTACTCCCAAATTATCTGGACTCAAATCCTCTGTGCCAGGGAAAAAGTGAGCCCCCATGAGCTGAGACAAAAAGGGGTAGTGGGACCTGCGAAGAGTATATGGGCCCCAACCCTTTTTGTGTCTCGGCTCATGGTAGCTCATTTTTTTCCTTTGCGCAGAGGATATGAGTCCAAATTATCTACTTTCTATGTTCACAAACACAGAGGCTGGGGTGTAAGGTTAAATAACAACGTTTTCAGAAAGTGAGAAAATCTTCAGTTCCAGGAGTACCATTAACCCCTTCACTAGGGGTGCGGGCTCTATGTAAAAAGTGCATGGTGCCCACATCCTCCTGTGAAAGGGACGAGTAGTGCTTTCTGTGTAGAGGATCATCACATGCCAGCCTTAGTGTCTGCGAGCACGGAGGAGTAGACAATTTAAGAGAAGCATTTGCTCCCAACAAAAATCCCATTCAATGGAGTCCAGATCCTCCCCTGTCGGCTTAAGGTTCTTGTTGATGTCAAGTCTACTTTGCTGCGTGACATATGGCAAAAAAATTAAAAATATAGCATAAATCATGTGTTTTAAATTTTCGCCATGCATTGCACTCGGGAATAGGCAAGACGTTAAGCAAACTGGAGAGGATCCTATGTGCATTCAGTGAGGAGCCCTGAAGCACTGGAATGAATTGAACTTAACACCTTGACCTTACGTGTTTTTTTTTTTTTTTTGGGTAACCACCCATACCTTTCCTTGTATGGCCATAAATCAACCTCTAACATCAATCCGATGGTTTAAAAGCATTCCTTTACATGTAGAGTCCCTTGCTAAATTGGTTGCCAACATTTTCTTTCTAAATTAGGGGAAAATAATACTGCCAATGATCTTGTTGAAAGAGTAAAAATTGTGTTTTGATGGGTACAACAATCTTCAATTAGCATCAAAATGAAATCTTTGCATTGAGTATCAAAAAGAGCTCTGGCGATATCTTCGCCTAGGAAGTACATGATTCGATGAGGGTACCCACTTGTGAGGAATGAAATTGAGGCCAACTGAACGATTTTTTATTTTTTTCTTAAGAACATTTGACCCTCCAAAATAAAGGCATCAAAAATCAGGAGGCAGAGTGCTCTAATGATTTTTTTTTAGAGAAAATAATACTTTACTTAATTACTTGGGTACAACGTTTGGCATCATTATGCATAATTTCTTGTAACCAAGGTGGCATCGAACCAGTCAAGTTATAGCAACCCTGACCATCTAGTCCATGTCTAGCAACAGCGTGAGCCACTTTATTTTCCATCCTACCTACATGATTTATTTCTACTATTTCAAAATTAGATAATAAAAGCTTTCAATCTTCAACACAGTGTCTAATTCCAACTGAGCACACCTCTAAAGTCCATTCTCAAAAAGCTGATAACCTCCATGGAATCTCCTTCCACAATAAGGTCTTTAATCCCCAGAGCCACTGCAGTTTGTAGGCTAAAAAGAGCAGCTTTGCATTCAATTTGTATTAGATTTTCTGGGATTTCTTTGTCTTGATCTAGCAACAATCATCACTCCCTTAGCATTGCGAATAATAATAGTGCCATGTCCTGCTTTGTTTTTATCTTTGGATAGAGATCCATCAAAGTTGCTTAGAGAAACTCCTTGAGGTGCACTCCATATTTTATCCAGTTTATTCACATGTTTGTCCCTTTTGAACTTATTTGATCCACCTCGTTTTTTTCATTCTGCAAGCACCATTCAAAATGAAATTAGTATCAAAAGCTTTATTCTCAACATTCATTAGATCCATATGTACCACCAAAAAATGGCCACATGTTCAAGGAAACAAGTTTTTGCCTTTTAATCTTTTCAACCAAATCTGTATCCACTCTTAAAATTAAGGTAGTTTTATTAGCACTCTCTATGTCTATTCTTATTGTTAAAGGCGATGCATACCAAATTTTTCTCAGTTCAGGACAAGTAACAATTCCAAGAACTATAGTTTCATTTTCATTTTTACAATTAAGATAAACAGGATCTCAATAAATTCCCCGTTTTTGTATGTTTACCTTCATTGGTAAAGCTTCATGATAAGTCATCCATATAAAGTTTGTTTCACTTTTTGTGGATTCCATAATTTGTTCCAAGGTATTTTTTATGTCCAGGATTTGGCATCCAGGATACCAGGGACGTCATATAGAATAAACTTTGGTGGGGGTTAGATGAAATTTCAAATTTGTGCCCATTTTATTACCGCTAGACAGGACATTTGCTCACTCTTAAAAGAAGAATATAAATGTCATGTCCAGGATGCTGTCCAGGGTACTAGGGGATGTCATATGGAATAAAATGTATATTCCATATTAAAAAAAATGCATCACCCATCCATTTTATACCATATGTTGTCCTTTGGTGTCCTGGACGGGACATTTGCTCCTTTAAAAGAAATTACAATCCTATGAGCACAATATCAAAACAAAAACGATAGAGCACATTAATAAGGGTCCCAACCAATGAAGGCAATCAGAATATTACAGCCAATCTGGTCTATGACATGTTCTATAGATCGTTTCCGTATTCCTCATTGACTAACCAAAGGATGATTGATAGTTGAGATCATCTGCCTATAGTGGCTTTTGACCCAGAAGATCTGTTAGGTGGAACACACTTTGATGCAACCTCCTCTCTTGACCTTTTTATTTGTTAATGAGCTTCATATTCTCAGTAAGGAACAAAATTTTGATTTCAACTAACATTTTTTCTCGTGGAATTATGGAAATTTTAGGAAAATTTCGTAATATGGTTCCAAAATAATAGAATAACAACAATAACCTTGTCAACATGGGGTTGACTACATGAATCCTATTCCTTCATTCCACTCTAAGGCCATGTTTCTCTTCATTGTCACAATCATTGGTCTTTATTGCACATGACTAGTCGACTTTTCCTCATTTTCTCACATATTGGTGGTAACATCTAAACTCCTATCAATGGATTCATTTCCAATTCTATCTTTTCTATTCTTACTATTCATCCTTGTCAAGCACACTCAATCTTTATGTACATGTTTGTTGGTTGTCCAACATTTTGCTTTATATCTTATGGTTGGTTTATAGATTTTTCCCTTTAATTTTAATAGCATTTGTTTATCACACAACACTGTAGAAGTTGCATAAAATTTTCCCTCTCTACTTAAAAATGATGGAACATTAGCGAAGTTGCATAAAAACTCAAAGTATATATGTGTGTGTGTGTGTTTTGTATATTTGTTTGTGTAAATTAAACGATATCACAATATCATTTGCCACAAAAGATTCAAGTAGAGGGATTTTTTTATTTTTTCAACAAGCAACAAAACAAAAAAAATTATAACAAAAGAAGGGATCTGGGTTTTAAATCAGGCAGAAGTACTTCCATTGAAAGAATCAATAACAACGGAATTTAGTCAAAATTTTATCATTGAAATTTCAAGGAAATTGTGAAACTTTTTCGTTCTCTTGGTTTTTTGGTTTTCCACTATTATAAGCAGAGAAATTTCACCAAAGTTTTCGTTCAATTTCCTGAAATTACGAACCATAATACTGACCTTGTAGATCATTTTCTACACTTTTCTCTTGTGTTTATTTTCTTGAGAGTTGTCTTTAAATTAGTACAACTTCTTAGATGGTTCTGTCAAGGAAAACATGTAAACATGAGAAAACTTCAACGATAAGATACATGAAATCAGGATACGACCCGAAAGATAAGCTATAAAGAATTAGCAGCCCATGTGAACACAGCTTCCAAATTCAAGTCAAGATGATATTAATGTGCTCCAAAACCAGGCCCACCACATTGCCTAATACTTGATTTTTAAGCAAACTGTTCTTTTACTGCAAGGACATCTTGTCCAAATCAAGGATGAGACAACTTGTGTTGTGTAGAGTGCAATCGAAGAAAATGCAGTTTTCCCCGCTAGCATGGCCAGGAAAGAGAGGGTTACCAAATTATGGAAAGGACAAGGTTAGGACCGCGGATAAACTTGTTGAGGAAAATGATGGGGTGATATATATGGCCATCACAATTAAAGAGTATAAAGAGATCATCAGATGTTGAGAGAAATGGAGTGATATGGTTATCACAATTTAAAAAAAAAAAAAAAAAGGAGCAAATGCTCTGTCCAGGAATTTGTATGTCATGACGTGTCCTCTACCAAATTCACACCTGATGGTTTTGAATTTGGTGCCTCTTTTAAATAGGGAGCAAATGTTCATTTTAACATTTTTTTTTCAATGGTTTTAACCCTATATACCTCATTTTTATGGGTACCAAAATTTTCATTTGCAAACTGTTTTTACAGTTTTAACCCTATGCATTCAGCTTTTGGGTGTAGGACACGGTAGGACGTACAAAATCCTGGATAGAACATGTTTCCTTACAGAAAATAAAGAGTTGTTGAGGAAAATAATAGGGTGATATGGCCATTAAAACCAATTAAAAAAATTATTGCCATATTTTTAGTTGTAAAGAAAATATTATTATTGTTGTGGTGAAACTGGCTGGTTCTTCAAGCAAACCGTTTGACAAGATAAGAAACTGTCAGCCCAGGCCTGGCCCAGCATACTTGACACCAATGCCAAGCCCAGCCCGGGCTTAAAATGGGCTGAAAGGAACAGGTACCAGAGCCCAGTCATCAATATTCAAGTTACCCTTTAAAACCTGCTGCTGCTCCAGTCTTGGAGAACTGAAGCCTTCCAGTCTTCCAGTTTGAGAGGAGGAATTTTAGGCACACTGAGTTTGAATTCATTAGCCTCTTAGCCTACCAGCATCTGAAGAGATTCTCTGGTTACTGCTTTTTAGTTTTTATTTTTTGGTACAGCCCCACATGGGCCTTCATCATCACTGCTGCTTAGAGCGGAACCGGCCTGAACCAGCTAGAACCCAAGCAGGTGATACCATTGCACGAGAGGGGCCAACATAGACACACTGCAGAATGCTGCCAGATGGGAATAGAGAGGCGATGCCACAACCACCTTGCAATCTTCACTTAGATTGGAAAATGATTGTTCTAGAAAATTATGTAATATAAACTGATTTTAGACCCTGACTCTCTCATCAGTCCCTTAAGCTAATTGTTAAATTGTACCATAAGAGCCTTGAAGCACATGAAACCCGGATGAGGTAACAAAATCAAACGGAAGTTTTTTTCTTTTTTTCTGCAATATACATTGCTAAAATAAATTAAACGGATCAGCAATTTCATCCCACATGTAATCAATAATGACATTGATTACTAGTGGGTTCATAGATACAATAATCAATAACGAATGTATGATACGTGCAAGTGTTACAAGAAATATTAATCAAACTGCAAACAATTAGTATGCTTCAGGATGTCTCCGGTTTGGCATTAAATAAAAATACAGTGAGAGCTCCAAACCTTTGATTTCTTTCTTTTTATTTAATCATGACATTAAAACCAGAAGCAGCGCTCCAGCACAGGTCATCAAAACCATGGAGTAGGGCGCAAACAAACCTCGAGTTCGAATACCCTGTAATGTTGCAAATCAGAAAAAGAGAAAAAGTTAACAGGTGCTATAAAGTTATACCTAAAAAAGGTACAAGAACAAATGGATCTAAGACAATGTATCATTCAAGAGGTTTGAAACAGGACGCCATCTTCAAACCTGCCAATCATGGTAGAAACCTCAGAGACCACCCTTCCGCATAAACCAGGAGAATCAAGCAAACACTAATGCCACCCTAGATTTTCATAGGGTTTCCTGATCTTTAAAGAAGACTGGTAGCAACCAGTTCATGGGGAAGGGTGGACTCCATAGCAATCTCCATCTCAATGTTTTTGTAAATAGCATGTCAATAAATATTGTTGCCTGATACTTAATGCGGACCAATAGCTATCAACTCATGGGGAAGGGCAGATTCCATAGCAGTATCAATTTCAATGTCTATGTATATAGCATGTCAATAAATATTGCTAGCACGGTATTTTACATAGAGATCCTGATCAAGGTTCATTTTCAATTTCGGAGGAAATGTCAGTCCTTCAAAAAATGGAAAATTTCATAGGAAATTTTGAAATGGTGTAAAATTTCTAATTTAAGGGAGACTTTGGAAAAATATTATGAAAAATAAAAGAAAAATAAAAATCTATGGAACTCCAGAAAATGTTAAATAGACACGAGAATATCCTTTAGATTCTTAATTCTATAATAAACAAGTATGATAAGTTGTATGGAGCAGAAGTAACAAGCCAATTTGTATAAACTAGCATTCAAAGCAACATTTACATATTGTTTCTAATTATTAAAACACATACAATGCATCAGTATGGCATCCAATGACTTCAAGGGTCATTCAAAACAGGGGAAAAAAAGAGTGTCAATATGATGAATCTTGTCAAATCCACAAGTAATTTACTGTAAAAAAAGTATCCGGAATTAATTTGATTTTTGATTTTTTTTACTTGTAAACTTATATTTCATTATATTGTTCCAAACCATATCAAGAAAAAATCTTACAACACAAGTGTGTAAATGTAATGGAGAACTATTTTAGTAATTAATTTGTTGAAAAAACCCTTATACAATATTGTAAATACACATAGAATTCATTGAAATTAAAAATTTGCTGGACAATCAGAAAATCAACCTTAGGTGCTCCACATATAATTTACTAAAACATAAACAAGAGATTTTAAGATATTGATCCAAAACAATGAGCTATTTTCCAAATTTTATGGTTTTCTAATTTTTAACTCTGAAATTTTACTTCTCAAGTCTATGTTTATGCTTCAAATCCTTACATAGACATGTCCTTAGCGCTTAATTATTGTAGAGCTATTTCAAAGAGAGAGAGAGAGAATAACATGAAAAAATTTTAAAAATCAAAAAAAGGATCCGGATACTTTGAATCATGATTCTCCCAAACATATGCAAGTTTCATCTATAACAATTCAATTAGCAACCCATAATTTTTTTAAGGAAATTTTTGGTCATTTTCTAGGCTTGTTCTGGTATTACAATCAAAATGAGTGATTTCAACTGAAATTTCTCTAACTTGAACTAAAATCCGTAACTGTTTAACATAAAATTCTCAATTTCTCATTATATTTCCCAGAATATCAATACTTGAGATACATTAGCCAATATATCGTTGATATTTTGCCAAAATTATGTGAGTGTGAATTCTTTTATAAATAGTTTGGGACCCCTCAAATGTCAAATTCGTCCAAAATTTTTGCATATTTCATTTAATTTTATTCCATGATCATGGTTAGGAAGTTTTAGATTGAAAATAAAGATTATGATCACTTGAATTTGTGGATATCATCCAATGATGGATGAGAGTCCAATTTGATTTCCTTTACTTTTTGAGAACTATTCACTGGATATTTTATTATAGGTAATTTTTCCCTAGAGGTAAAGTTATTAAATTATGATAGGGACTCTAGGTAATTACAGTGATTCACAATGCAGGTCTATCACCATACCACCTGCTACCCTATGTTATCAGTATGGAATCCACAGCCTCATAGCTGCAGTATAGAACATCAACCAATTGAACTAGGAGTTGCAACCCATGTAGTAATGGCTATTTTGGGATGCACATTAACACACTGAAACTACTGCAATGCAATATTAGATGTTTGGCCTTTATTAATGGGGAATATGGGATAATAGCAACCATCTTTACTGGTAAATCCCTGGCACTTGTCAAATAGTCATGATCACATCAATTTTTTTAATAAGCCCTTTTTACAGTACGTTGCCCATTTTGGGGTTAGTGGGTGAGTGAGGATTTGATGCTGGGTGGGCAGTGAATAGATGGTCCAGAAATCCTGCATGCCCCATGGGCATATGGTATAAGATTTGATTGTCTTGTATTTAAGACTAGCAGCCTCCCAACTTTCATTTATCAGCATACAGAACATGATGGCATACATACAATATTATCTATGACTAGTGTTTTAAAATGCAAGGTTTACATTATGAGACTCACCTTAAGGCGAGGGTAATAGAAAACACCTCAGGCTCACAGATCAACTGTGAGGCACATGACGCACAAGCTCAAACAATGAAATGATGGGGGGCATATGCTTTATGAATCCAAAATATTGTTCATGCCACAATACTAAGATATAAAAAAATTATTTTTTAATTTAATAATAATTTGTTTAATCTAATACTTCAGTTATCATGTATTTCCTTTTAAATTTTTTGGATTTATTGTATATATTCCTTTTCATCTTGATTGTTTCTTATTTATGTGAATGTCATATATTTTATGAATTTATTGTTATCATGTATATATTCTTTCCATCATTGATTTTTTCTTATGTATATGAATGCCATACATTTTATATATCTGTTTATCTAATAAGATGATTGTGAGGCTTACGCTGCTCCACACTTCATGACTTAGGCCTCACCTTTAAGGCAGGTGGAACACCTCACATCATGCCTTAGCATTTAAAAACAGTGGATGGAATGACATGTACTCCAGATTAAAAAACCTTATCCAGCTTATACTTCTACCTCAAGATTCTTTGGTTCCTTAATTTTGAAATTGGGGTGGTAAATAAACTAAGAACAATGCTTTAGTAGCTAATCATTTCTATATGGATAAAAGTTGATGAGGTTATTAAATATAATGGTTTGTGGTTCCACAGATAAATGGTACTAGGATGCTAACTCATGGCTACAAAATAATATATATACCAATAGTGATAGAAATTCTTCATTATGTCATTTTGTTCCATGATTTAAGAATTTTCTAAATTTTGATTTCAAAGCATGGTAGTATTGAATTAAGAGAATAAATCAGTTGAGATGAGAATAAGGTGTTCTGGGATCACAGCGTGACCCAGCCAAAGTTTAGCTCCTAAATATTATGATCTGGGGAAACAATGAGAGTTAGGTGGAACTACTTTGCTCCTAAACATGGATCCATGCTTTTGGGCAAGATGAGACTCCCCAAGAGCCAAACCTAGCTAGTGATGCGGACAATCAAGCAAGACTTATGTATGTACCCCCACACAAGAGGGATAGATTTAAGTGTACATGTTATGTGGAGTTATTTAGGGTCTTTTAAGGGGGAGTACAACATTTTATGTGTCCATGTAATAAAGCCAATAGTGCCAAACTTTGGATTTTTTTAGAGTAATCCCGTTTTTTATGTTCAGCCCACTTTTTCAAAGGTCAAAGTTGACTTTTTGACTTGATTTTGGTGTAATTAGATAGGTTATTCAATTACTTTTCTAATGAGAACAAGATTCCGCAAATCCAAGATAACTTGAGAAAGTTATGACCAAATTACTAAGGGGTGGTCACTAAAAACGGGAATAGTGTTTTTAAGAAGTTTTGAGTTTTAATTTTTAGGAAAATAAGTTTTTAGAAAGTTATGTTTTTAGAAAACTTGGCTAGCAAGTTTA
>JAOXJP010050115.1:0-16062 GCA_025762735.1 Platanus orientalis
GAAATTCTTGTCTTCTAAGTTTGATATGAAAGACTTAAGAGAGACATATGTGATATTGAGAATCAAAATCTTAAGAACCCCAAGAGGACTGATGTTAAATTAGTCTCATTACATAAATAAGATACTTGAGAAGTTTGGACACTTAAATTGTAATCTAGTGTCTACATCATATGACTCTAGTATACATTTAAAGAAAAATATAAGAAGTCCAGTGACTCAAATTAATTATGCTAGAGCAATAGGAAGTTTAAATTATTTGTCAAACTTTACTCATCTAGATATAGCATATACTGTGGGTAAACTGAGTAGATATACTCACAACCCGAGTTAGACCCATTGGTCTACTGTGGTTAAATTGTTTAAATATATCAATGGTAGTTATAGTGGTTCACCAGCAGTGCTTAAAGGCTATTGCAATGTGAATTGGATATTAGATACTCTTGATACCAAATCCACAAGTGGGTATGTGTTTATACTTGGTGGTTGTACAATCTCTTGGAAATCTACCAAGCAAACTTGTGAAGCCCATTCAACAATGGAGGCTAAGTTTATCACCTTAGAGAAGGCAGGAGCAGAGGTTGAGTGGTTAAGGAACCTCTTGGTAGACATTCCACTATGGACTTAACCATTCCAATCAATGTCAATGCATTGTGATAATCAGGTAGCTATAGCCAAAGCCAAAAATAGTACGTACAATGGAAAAAAAATAAGTATATACACCTAAGGCACAACATAGTGAGAAGATTATTGAATAGTAGTGTAATATCTCTAAATTTTGAGAGGTAAAAAAGAAACTAAGTTGATTCTCTAACAAAGCCACTAACAAGAAAGTTAGTGATGGATACATAGAAGGGGATGAGACTAATAGCCTAATCATGAGTTGTATACGATGGTAACCCAACCTATGTGATTAGAGGTCCTATGAAGTATGTTCAAATAGGTAATAACAAGTTATAAGATAACTCGAATAACATTGTCTTGAGAGTTTTTTCTTTACTTTGAGTCTCTTCTATGATGTGGACAGTGAAAAATTGCAACAATGAGGATGTTAAGTTTTTATACTTTTAATGAATTCATAGCCCTTAAGGATGGTACGTTTAGTTGCAATACGCATCTAATGCATTCACTTATATAAGTATGGAAGTAGGGTCACTTCCTATGAGAACTTGGGTAAGTTTACTAGAGCGCTGATGAAAACTAAGAATGATGCAAGGCCAAAAAGTGTTAAATCATTATAGAATGGTTTTGTTTGAGACAACTGGATGTGGGTAACAAATTCAGTTGGTTTATGAAATTAAAGAATGGTTCAAAAGAATTATTCTACTAGACTTCGGTGAACCCTGGTTTGTATATCCTAAATGCCGGATCAAAGTCTAAAAGACACTGACATCATTGCATGTTGTTTTCGTTGGAAAACTATATGTTTGATTATTATTTTGAATTGTTTTTCTATTTTGAATCTATAGGAGGATTGTTGTGTATTATGGGTATGATTCAAAATATGAATCTTTCCTAATTGATCTATATATTTATTTGTTATTATTAATGATTTTCATTACTAGTTTTACCACAAGAGATATGTTTGTCTCTTCTTTCCATTTTCAGTACAAGAGAGACAATGGCTCTTGTTACAATTATTTTGTTATTAAATATGAGTTTTATTACTTACTATTTTACATTTATTAATACATTGGCACTTATGGATTTTTGGAAAGCCAATCAATGAGAATAAAGGGGTGGCTCCAATGACTAAATTTTAGTACGTTGGGTTATTTCTAATGATGCGAGTTATGAACATTGAAGAATCTTCTATAAAGGAGAAGATCGATCGTGATTGTAAAAAGAAGCGAAGAACTACAAAGATTGCACAACAAGGAGAAATCTCATACTAACTCTTCAAGTTCTTTGGATTGTTATTTTTTAAGATTTTTTCGTATTTTTTATTGAATTGGTACCACTATCAAAACCATTCATTGCTTAATCTTTCATTGTAGGTGTGGACTTGAGAGATTAATGTCATTGAATCCTGCAATGGTCGCCGGAGAAAAACCTGTTGCACTATGGGTGATGAATACCATTTAAGGATGGCGTCCGTGGACGCGTCTCGATTGGAGAAATTCAATAAATTTATCTAACTTTATTTATTTAAATTTTAAATTGTTTTGTGTTACATCTTGAAGTATAATCCGTTATTAGCTATATTAATTTGTTCAACTTGAATATAATTTAGTATTACATAAGAATAACAGAGGATTCATAAAATCTTTTTTGATTCGATCAAAAACCCGTTGGCAATCCTCATTTCGTGGAGTCCTTTTTAAGGAGTTTGAATATCAGCTCACAGATGGACATGAGCTATGTGATGAAGCGACTAACATACTATATGCATCCCAACAAACCCCTTATTTTTCTGTTCGTGGAGGTGGCATTTCAATAATCACCTTTGCCTTTGTCAGGTCCATCTCGATCCCTCTTTGACTGAGGCTTCATCCTAATAACTTGCCTAATATAGCGCCCACCTGATCGACTTCTTCCTATACTTTATAATGGCCTAAATGATTCACTTTTGGAGCTATATGTTGATGACATTTCTGTTGAGAACAATATGATATATTATTTTTTTTACGAATTACTAACAATATGATTTTCTATATTGTTTCATTATTAATCTCAGTCAAGGTTTCTCCATGTAGAATTTGGTATCAATGCATTATTTTCTTGTCATCTAAGTTTTTCTCCACTTTGGAACTTCTAGATAATGTTGATATGATTGGGGTTAAATCCATTGCATTTCTTTGATTGTTGGGAAGAATAATCTCCATTTGGCATTGTAATTGACAATTTATTTCATTGCATCACTTTAAGTTCTTTACATCTTATCCAAATCATCTCATCTCAAGATGGCTAACTGAATGATGTATTACGTTAATGGAATCATGCACCATGCTTTTCACCTTAGTGCTCGCTTTCATGCTACAATGCAAAAATGAATGAATAAATAAAATCCCCAATTATTGAACAAATTGAGAATAATAGATTTTGGATGAAGAAAAAAATAAGAGGAAGAAGGAGAAGAGAAAAAATGAGGTAGCCTCTCTCTCTCTCTCTCTCTCTCTCTCTCTCTCTCTCTCTCTCTATCTCTCATACATCTTCAAGCATATCTTGCAGATTTTTCCCCCAAAATTTTCTCCTAAAATAATTTTACTTGATTTGGATATTTGACTCACTATCTCAAAACTTTGATTCATTGCTTTGTATTTCATTCTCATGAATACAATGCTATTATTTCTCATTAATTAAATCATGTATGTTGTTTTTATTTATTTATTTCTAGGTGTTATAGTTATTTATTTTTCAACTAATCCAATCTATACGTATTTCAATCTATATATATTCTTATTTTCAATTCTCTATATAGTATCTTAATTAATATTGGTTGAAATTTTATTTTTGACTGATTCTATATCATGATTTTTTCATTTTTACCAATTGTGTGTGTGTGTGTTTTTTTGTTTTATACAAATTCTAATCTATATCCTCTTCTTTTCAATTCTATATATAGTATCTTAATTTATATTAGTTGAAAATTTTATTTTTGAGTAATTCTATATGATGAATTTTGCATTTATACCAATTGTTTTTATTTTAGTTTATACTTCATTTTTATGTTTTATTTCTTCTTCTAACTCCTGCATATACAGAGGCAAAAACTGAGAAAGTGTCCAATTTTCCATCTTTTAAATTCCTTTCTACAGGAATCAATATATACTAAGATAATAGGTTAGTGACGCGGATAGTCCCTATGATTTTTATTCTATTTTTATTTTAGGAGTGCCACATGGACACCCCCACATTCCCCCTCTCCCACGTTTTCACCTTCCTTTATGTTTCCTCTCTGATCTTCTCCCTCTTCTAAATTTTCTCATTTACATTCGTACACTTAGGTTTCTTGCTTAAGTTGGATTAGCAAATTACATGTGTCTCCTCTAATTCTTCTCCCTTCCTCCTAAATTTTCCCTCCCTCTAGTTCCCTTCTCCCACTCTTTTCTATATCTTTAATCTTTAGAGAATGATTGTCTATGATGAAAAAGCCTCCGTAGGCGTGCCACACATTGACATATGATGTGTTTTTTATTTTGGTGCCTCTTTTTGGATACTTACACTTTCACCTTATCACTTTTTTGGACATTTTTAACCCCAAAACATGATGTACCATCTTGTAGTTCATCACAAAGACTCACAAACACTTTTTCATCACATAACACTTGTTTCCTTTTCTCTTTTTGTTAACACTCCTCTATCTCTCTCCATGTTCTCCTCTTTCATGGGTGATGTCACTTCAAATTTTTAACATTTGTTCTTCTTAAATATGATTAAAATTGAATCAGATACCTGTGTGAGGACGGGTTCATCCGCTAGTATGTATTAATGTAAGTTGACAATGGCAGTACTGCAACACCCATATGCAAGAAAAGAAATAGTAGAGTAGGTATGACTTACCATGCTAAGGTGTGCCAATAGGCATTGTCCTTAAAGCAAATTTCACACCCTCTGGTGTAGAATGAGTGCAAGGGGTTTCCAGCGTTTCACTCACAGGATTCAACAAACCATGGCTTCCCCATTAAAGTGTACTCATAAATGGATGGGTTATACACGGCTCAAATTTGATTTTGATGCAAAAAAGGTAGTATAAAATACAAGGACTGTTTGATCAGTTCACTTTACATAGCCATGGTGATACTCTCCTCTTATAAAGATTTATCATAAATCAAGTATCAAAGAATCTTTATTACGTGCGTAGTTAGGCTAGTAAAATCTGGCCAAAATGACACATCCATGGGTAAACAAGGTAAGGCCTATATAAGCCTAGAAACACATAAGGAAAGTTAATACCTCCAAACTCAATTGATTAAAAGAACGTAAAAACTCTCATGCACGCACCACACCTCACCTTGTTACACCACATCATGGCTTGGTTTGGTGGGTTAGTTGATGCATACGTATGTTAAACTAACACCAACACACCCACCCTTCTCTCCACAAGGGTCTCAATCAATGAATCGATAGACATCCAACTTCCATATGTAAACCCTCCCTACGTTCTTCTCCCAAGGAATGGGGGTAGTGCAAAACGAAATAAGGAGGGAAGCCAAAATTATATCTAAAGTAAAGATTAAAAAATTCAAAATAAAAGTTAAACCTTTCCAATAGAAAACATGAAAAACTGCACACACACAAAAACAGTGAGGTTAAGGCTTCTTTTAGAATCATACTATTTTGATGAAAACGTACTACACCAAATATTCACATTACACTCTTCGATCATTGTCATTTTAATGCGTTAAACATATAATCATTGGCATTCATGGTTCTCATGAGAACTCTAGAGAATTAGCCTATGTTCTTATAAGAAGTGACCCCACTACCACACTTAGGTGAATTTACTAGGTGTGAACTACAACTAATCACACCGTCTTTAATTGCTATAGATTCATTAACAGTTCTAGACTCAATCTTGTTTTTGTTGCAATTTCACAATATCTAAACTATAAGGAAGGACACAAAATCAAACTCTTTGCAATAGTGCTTCCCAATTATCCTCCCCATTTAAACCTACTTCATGGGATTTGCAATCATAGAGGTAGGGTTACCTTCACCAATGACTCCTAATAGGGCTGAAATCCCGTCTTCCTCGGTGTATTCTTCACTTTCTGGATTGTGGCCTTGTTACAAGATCGATCGAAATCTCCTATGATCTCCCATAATTAATAATTAAGGTATAAGACTTTATTAATTCAAAATTTGTTGCACAATGTTGTGTCTCAAGCATATATATATATATATGCTTGATTTTCTCATTATATGTTTTATTCTTAGCAATAATTGTCTAAATATCATAATGCATTGAAACTAAAGGTGCTAGCCTAGCCTAATCCACAATGGAGTGTCCACTAAGAAGTTCTCAATCATTCAGCCTAAGTGCACCCACCTTCCACCTTCGTTATGGTTATACTTCTAGCTTCCATAATAAAATGAGATTTACATGTCTGGTTGGATAATTTCTAGAAACAACATCACCACCAACCATTAATACATAACCACTTGTAGATTTGGTATCTAATGTATCTAAAATTTAGTTTTTATCAAAGTATCCATTAAATACAATGATATTATCAAAATTTTCATATCATTGTTTTGGTTCTTGTTTTAATTCATGCAAATGTTTATTAATTTTCATAATTTATGCTCTTATGTTGACACAACATTGCTTTCGGCTTATTTTATATAAATTTCTCTTCTAGTTTTCTACTGATAAATGTTGTTTTGAAATCCATTTGATATATAATCATTCTATGTTCTGAAGCTATAGAAATTAACATTTTACTCGTAATTATTCTTGCTAGTGAGGCATAAATCTCAAAATTAAATTGATATCTTTTCTTGTTCGCATTGTAAGAAAACTTAGCTAGCTTAAAAAATTTCGGTTCCTTTTTTGGTAGAACTTATGAGATGTACTTATTAGTTGTGCCATATGTTTTCTTATCCACATTATCAGAAAACATTTCTAGCCTTGAACTTATTACTTCTTTTCTTGGTAGAACTTATGAGATGTACTTGTTAGTTTTGCTATATGTTTTTTAGTTTTTTTTTTTTTCTTTCTAAATACCTATTTACAATCTATGGGTTTAGTTCCCTTCAATAAGCTCCAAATTGTGGTTAGCATTAATTGGTTTTAATTTGTTATAAATAGATTCTTTTCGAAACATTATGTAAGGGGATATTATTGTTTCTTATATGTTTTAAGATCACCATCCATGAGGTACATGAGGTAATCATTCCTAAATAGATTGTCTTCCCAATTCTTTTACTTTGACCACTCTTAGCTTCGGATTCATGTTTTTGTTTCATTACTTCCTTGTTTTTATATTTTCTGGTGGACTAGCATACTTTAGTTTTCATATGAAACATTTTTATGGAATTCAAAATCCTAGATGGTATTTGGTTCCGATTTATTGGCTCACTTGGCCTTTCTATTGATTTATCTATTTTCCTGGTAAATTTAGATTCTACACACACTTCACATTTCTCAATAAGAAGATGACAGCAAGGAGATCACTTTCCTCCATATTTGTTTGTTATTTACCTATAGGCTTTATTGAGACTCCTCATTGAGCAGTCTAACGGACTCCATGGGATCTAAGTAGCTTGTTCAGTCCCTCACGTCTCTCACATGTTGTATTGTATGCTGACTACTTCCTTTGCTGGGCAAACTTGTATAGAGTTAGAATCTTGAAAGATACTATGGATGCTTATGATAGGGCTCCACACAACTGATCAACTTCAGTAAAAGTGGAATTATCTTTAGCAAAAACACCCGACACCTCCAAGCTAGAGTCCTTCAACCAGGTGTGTATAAGTATCAGCTGACGATAAATACTTGGGCACCTTTGTTCCTTGGCTCCTTGAGAATTTAGTGGATAGGGGTCAATAAACAAATTCATGTTTGAAAAGCTAAACCCCTGGCATAGGCTATCCGCTAAGTCCATCACGAGTTTTGACACCTTGATGGCATTATAGTGCAGGACCACAATATACAGAGATAGACGACAATGCAATACTACAGAATGCTGTCAAATAGGTATGAACCTGTGACCTCTTTCAAGGAGAGGCAATGCCACAACCACCATGACAAGGGAGAATTGACAGATTTATACCTTTTTAATTTTAATTGTTGCAGAGACTTTCCAAGGCATTCCCTTCATCCTGATCCCCATGAAGAGGCCTTATCTTGCACCCTTACTAGAAATAGCCAATTTCCAACATGGATTTCCTCTTGACCAGGCGCTGTGTGACACATGGCAAAAAAAAAAAAAAAAGTAAAAAATGTCAGCACTAGGCATACAGGTGGGATTTTGTCCTCACTTTTTTTCCCGCCATGTATCACACAATGCCTGGTGCAAGAGGGTTGCCAGGTTCTTTTTCGCAAGAAGGAATCCAGCTTTGGCCAACACCTGGTCAAAGCAGCCTTTCAGTTTATATCCAACCTTTATCCAAGACCCTCAATATAGTCCCTTATGTGGAAATTGCATGCCCAACCCATGAACCTCCTATTTTTGGAAATGCATGCAAGACTGGTTACCAGTTCTGAGATAAGTAAGCTCAAAGATTTCCAGTGGAGCATACTGATCGTTTATTTTTGCTTTGTGTGCATGTCACCCGCGGCTTCCCAAAAAGAAATTGGTTTGGATCGCATACAAGTATCAGGCTGTTATGAAATTCAAAACAAAACATTTCGTGACCTTGTTCACAGTTTGTTGAGCATTGACTCGTTTAGAATCTGGGGGGAAAGAGACGATTTTTGGTGAAATGCATGTCTGCGGCATGGTGTATTAGGGAGAGTCCAAATATGAGTTTTTCATGAGAACAGCTTGATCAAAATAACATAATCGAGTGCATTCATACGGCAGCCAACTTCCGACGTACTCAGATGAGGATCCATGTTTTGGGACCATGCACACTGCACAACTTAAAGACAGATTCATGGTAGAGGATTCCCTGTGGTTAATACACAGGAGCTCGAATTTGGGACAATGATAGCTTCCAACTTTTGTGAATTTACTAGTTTCCTAGTTTTAGTTTGAGAAATGCTATTGCCAGCAGAGGGGGCATTAATAAGATGCATCAAATGATGCCAACAGAAAAACAATATAATCGAAATATAAAAATTTAAAAACTATGACAACATCGCAAAGTAGTAAAAGATTGCAATGAAGGAACTTGAATGGGTTTTCTGCTATTGAAAAATTCAACAAATTTCTCATTACTAAGTATAAGTAACATAGAAACAATCAAAATGCAGCTAAAGATATCAATGGCAGAAAAAAAAAATAGCAATGAAATCTTGCACAGAAAGATCAAGAAACAATCAAGGAAACCTATAACTAAACTTATATGAAAAAGAAAAATACTAGAGGATTCTTCACCATCAATCAACAAAATAAGTAGACATTAAAACTCAGAAATCTGCAAGCCAATTAATTTTATTCATTGATATTAAAATTCCATGAAAATATAAATTTCAAAACCCAAAACCCGAACGGGACCCAATCAATATAATTCTTCAAAACAAACACAGAAAACAATTAAAAGAATGATAGATTCTGAAAATACACAGGAACAAAACAACATAAAGATATGTTTAATTCAAACCCACCAAACTAACAAAAGAAGTTTCCATTTGAAGGTGAAAACTTGTATAGAAGTTGATAGTTGGCCTCGAAACATCAAAGTAGCAACAGATGAGTGGAGATAGGGCGCAGGCGCCCATCCCTTTAAAGGCATCCCATAAGGGAAACTGCAATGGCACCACAGCTAACAAAACACCCTTAGCAGGTGAGTGCGGTCTTTGCCAGACTGAGAACCAGCCAGACGGGAGAGAAGTGGGAAGGAATGAGAAGCGATAAAGGAAACACTATCAATTTGGGAAAGAGGTTTTAACTTCATCCTTCTTTATTTATTATTTACAACTTTCTATTTAGGAAACCGAAGCACTTCTGTTTCCCACTGTTGTAGGTTCCACGGTAAAGTATGACAGGGCTCAATAAAAAGTAGGACAAATGGACTGGGACAGATAATCCGGACTCCATACAGCTACTCTAATTAATGGAACAGTAAGAAGCACTGCTTACCAGAAAGAAAAAAAAATCCCAAGCTTATAGATCATGTTCTGTAAATAATGCAGCACATGTTGCTTATACGGCTAAATCATTTGTATTTAAACCCCATAGATAGATAATAATTTCCACTACTTACCCAAAGACAATTTCTCACATGAAAATTTTAAGAAAAGATGCATAGGAAGCAATCAAAAGTCAAAAAATATCTTTAACATCAAAATTTCTCCTTTTTCTACAAGAGATGGCTATTTATGGTCCAAGACAGTCCTCAATGAGTGGTCTTGAGTTTCTTTGCAACATCATGAGAGATTCACTCCCATTGGATCAACTCTGATCATACAAAGCTCAAAACAGGATTGACAGAATGTGTCACTTCTGAGTTCCAGCAGAAAAGCTTCCTGGAGAAAAAAAATATTTCTCACATTAATATTAAAAGGGAATTCACATTCTTAAAACAAGTACTCAACTGGTCTATTTAGTCCATTTGAAAGAATCTGATCGACTGCAATAGAACTGAATTTCAAAAATTTAAGTTATGATGAAGGTGATGTAGAAATTTGACATTTTATACAATGAAATCAACTGGTGATGTAGGTGATGCTCAAAACTCGTGCCTTACACATAGACTGAATAAATCAAATTAAATCTCACTAAAATGACATAGAAACTCGACATTTTTATGGACATATTCCACTGATTTATAAGGCAAGATGTTAGTCTTGAATGCAACTCTTATTTTAGCATAAAAATTGTCAACTTTAACATGAGAATTAAGTAATGAAGTAAAACAAGGCAGAGAGGGCCAAATATGTTACAAAATGGAAATAACTCTACATATATCATTATGCCAATTTGCAAGCAGTTCAAATATCATCCAAAAGCAGTTTGGAGAAACTAGTTTCCTTCGCAAAATTTGGAGGCTATTTGATAAATATATTGCCCCTTCCTGTCCTGAACTTATACATGAATGATCAATCAGAAGGCAAACAACACCACAATTGGAAAACAAATAGAATATTTTTATTCAAACCCCAGAAACAAAACACTTGGAACCATTTGGTTTCAGTTGTAAACGATTTGAATGGTGTTGATACACCAAAATAGTTTCCTGAAAAACAAATTTATTGCTCTAAACGTAGAGAAACATTATTCATGGAAGAGATGCATGATCCACAACCCCACTACAAGGCAAACTATAAAATAGCTCTTTACAGTATTATAACTATTCAAATAGACAGTGAAGGTAGCTCAATTGAGTGAGAGAAGCTTTTTTGTTTTTTTTTTGGTAAGTTGAGCAAGAGAAGTTTATGCCTATGTATGTATTTGCCACATGGGCAAAAATGTCACATGCAAGATTGTTTCCATAGAGCCACTAGAGACCTGGCGCTGGACTCAAACTTGCAAAAACCAATGAGGAATTGGCACTATACTTCAAGATCTTTCACCTAGAGGGGAACTGTATATTCCCTAACAGGCAAAGGTTCAAGAATTTGGAGGTGAATTTCCAAAGCATATTTTGATGCATCACACCTAGTTAAAGATTTGTGGAAAAGACCAAGATAAGGTCCAGAACATCCATCCTGTGACTTGGTCCTTCAAGGTTTTCCAGAGGCTCTTGTTTATTTTTAGGAATACTATTAGCTAGATGTTTAGAGGGCCAAGTGTTTAGAGAGGCATTTAGATGTCTTTGGAAAAATGTGAGATCTTTGGAAAAGTTATATTATATCAGTATTATAGTAGTGTAGTAGAAACGCTAGCTCGTTACTAGGTAAGGTTGTGGATCTTCAAAGATAACATAATTTGCAATTATCAAAAAAAAAAAAAAACATAATTTGCTGTAAAAAGGATAAAACTGATTAATAAATTTCTTTCTATTTTGGGAGCTTTAAGACTGCCTTTCTTGTTTCAGGTACTACTAAGACTCAGTCCCCGGGGTACCTTATTTCACTAGTTAATCTCAACACTAAAATTCTGCATAAAGAATTGCTTGCAACAGTGCTATATGATCTTCAGTATGCATATTTTTTCTATCTGCCATGTCTTACATCAGCCCTCCTCCGATACTCATGCATGATTTTATTTTGAATCAAAATATGTTGCTACTTTTGTGAAGCATAAGGCATCCAACAAGGGTAGAGATTCAAGGATATAATGCAAAGAAAGTCATCAAAACACCAAAAAGTTGAAGTATTCAAAGAGGCAAATTTGTCTGGTCTTGCCATGGATGGAAAGGTTTCCAAGCTCAAAATATGATGCTTCATTATCATCAACTAAAAAAAGCAAACACAGAAAAAAATAAATAAATAAATTATTGGTTAGTACTTATCAAACTCATGGATAAGCTAGATTTTCTATTCAATATGTGGACTAGTTCAAGTATTATCTGTGATTACTGGAGGACCAGATTTAGTTTCAGAGTTACTGAAGCAATTGATAAGAAAAACACGGAATAAATGGGCCATAAATTGTAAATCAAACTGTTAAGACTTGGAAAATGGTCATATAATTGATGCAAGTGCAACTGTCATCATAAGTGTGTGGGTCTCTGAAGTCTAATGAGTTCTAAGTTATACCATCACTATGCTAAAAAGAGAGTAGAAGAGTTCAGTTTCTTTAATCTATAAGGATAGATGCCGTCAATCTAGGACAGCCCAATTAAGGTTGCTCACTAGCTGAACTTCTTTCAGCAGTGGATAAATTTAAGGAAGCTTATGTTTTGAATACAATTGATTGGGGATAATAGGACTGGAATTGGAATATACCAAAGACGAAAATAGAATTAGTGGAACCATGGCATTTAGCAGATAGCCATGGAGGGTGGAAGATAAAAGTCTTTGGAGAAGAATAATAGTAGCCATCTAAAGATCAGAAACTGATTGAGAAGGGAGAGGTGGGAATCTCTCATGGGATAGGGCTCTAGAAAGGGTTTATGAATATCATGGAAGATTTTAATTATCCAAAAAAAAATATCATGGAGGATTTTAGGAAAGGTATTGGCTTTACGGTGGGAATTAGGAATAAAATTTGATTTTGGGAGGATAGGTGGTGTGGGGAATACTCTCTAAAAAGGGATTTTGCAGAAATTTACAGTTTAGCAGTGTCTAACTAACCAGGCAAAGGTAGGTGATTACTTCTCTAGGAGTGGTATTGAAATTTCATGACATCTTGTTTTGAGGAGAGAGCTCTGAATGATTGGGAGATTCCTTTGGTTATTGAGCTCCTAGGTAGATTAGAAAGATGAGGGGATAATTGTAGAATCTGAATGTCGGAGGATTTCGATGAAATCATGCTCCAAGCAGCTTCTTAAAGAAAACCTAATAATCATCCCTTGGAAGAGCATTTGGTATCATCCAGTCCCCTTCAAAGTGCAACTCTTTGCATAGATAACAATCCTAACAAAGATCTCTATCATAGATAATCTCATAAGAAGGGGGTGGTTTCTATCTCCAAGTGTGTGCTTGTTGTGTTATGGAATAGAGGAGAATATTCCACCTTATGAGCCACTGTAAATTTTCTTTAAAGGTTTGGAATCCAATGCTCTGGGAGTTCAATCAAAGTTGGGTAGGGGTGGCAATGAGCCAAGCTTTGCCCAGCTCAGCTCGGCTCGCCAGCCAGAAAAAAAAGGCCCAACAGCAGCCCATTAACTTAATTAATCTTTATATATATATATATATATAGATAGATAGATAGATAGATAGATATAATATTATTATAAAAATTGACCAAACCGAGCTTTTAGCGAGCTGAGCTAGGCTCAGGCTCGGCTCATTGAGCTTAAAATGAGGCTCAGCTCATGCCGAGCCGACCCAAGCTAACTCGGCTCATTGCCACCACTAGAGTTGGGTAGTCCCTACAGAAGTGTCTTTTTGATGGGTGGAGAACAGGGGCCTCTCAAAAAGAGGTAAGGAGATATGGTGGCATGTACCAGTTGTGATTCGGGCCATTTGGCTTGAAAGGAATAACCAAGCATTCAACAACTGCGCTGAACCAAGCTTCAAAGTTTTCTCAAGAGCCAAAACTATTATTTATTTTTGGGCATCTCGTCATCAAAATTGCTCCTCTTTAAAGAAGAAGAATTTATATAACGAGTAGAACGGGGATATTGAGTTTTGACTGTATTCTTTTTTTTTTTTTTGATGAATAGTTTTAATTGTATTCTTCTCTTGGGTTTGGCTTTCTTGTGCTTGTGAGGTGTGTGACTGACTTGCTTTTTTTTTTTGCCTTTCGGGAATTTACCCCGTTCTTCTTAATCCATTTTTCACTTGTTAAAAAAAAAAAAAAAAAAAATCTTAGTTAAAGTAAAATCCTAGAAAAAAGAAATCCTGTCACAAACCATACCTTGTCAGTGCTTTGGCCATCTCTCTGAAATCACATCAGATTCACACTATATTAGGCATTTTAGATAGGTAAATGAAAAAAAAACCTTTCTAATGATACCAAAATCATTAGAAATGTTATCGAATCATATGAAAGTTGCCTTGGATTCTATTGTTGCTCCCAACTAGAGTATGTTTATAGGAGGAAGACAAAGTGTGGATGGTGTCTTAATTGCTAATGAATGCATTGGTGCAGTTGTTAAGAGAAAGGAGACGGGAATTATTAGCAAAATAGATACGGAAAAGGCATATGACCGGGTAAATTGGTTATTTCTAGATTACATGCTTCAAAGAATGGGGTTTGGTCTTAAATGGAGGCAGTGGATGACTAAATGTTATGGTTATGCATCTTTTTCGATCCTTTTGAATGGTTCTTCGGTGGAATATTTTCATAACTCTAGAGGGCTTTGTTAGGGGGACACCCTTTGGTGCCATGTTGGCCAAAGCCTTCCAAGGAGGTATATGTTAGAAGGGCTGGAGGTGGGAAACAATGGAATGACTATCACTCATCTCCAGTTTGCAAATGACACTTTAGTTTTATGTAAAGACTCTGTGAGACAGGTCTTGTATCTTTGTTGTGTGATTAGATGCTTCGAGGCAATTTCTGGGTTGAAAATTAATCTTGACAAAAGCAGCATTTATGGTGTAGGACAAGCTATGAATGTGGGGAGGAGTGCAGAGGTCTTGGGGTGCAGCCAATGAGCTATTCCATTTACATATCTTTGGGTGCCAGTGAGAGCAACTTATAAAAGCAAGGTTGCATGGAATATGGTTGTGGAGAGAATCCATAAAAGGTTGTTGGGTTGGAAGAGGATGTTCCCTATCAAAAGAGGGTAAAATGACGTTGATTAAATCAGTTCTTGCTAGTTTGCCTACTTACTTCATGTCGTTATTATGAATCAATTGGAGGATTTTAAGAAGGCCATTCGGGTGGAAGTCGGATCTGGCCTAGTTACTTCTTTCTGGAAAGAAGTTTGGTGTACCCAACAGTTGCTTATGATGGAAGTTCCCTTAATTTATGCAATTGCTCAAAACAAAGAGGCAAGGGTGGTAGACTACTGGAGATGGGTTGGCGAGGAGGGAGATTGGTCTATCAAGCTAAGAAGACATCTCAATGACTGGGAAATAGATGAAATGGCTAGGCTGCTTGGATTGATGGAAAATCACAAACTAAGAATGGATTTGGAAGATACCCATAAGTGGACTCTCTATAGGTTTGGAGAATTCTCTGTCAAATCATGCATGAATATCTATAGAGAGGGTGATGCTGGAAACCAGTCATGGAGGAAGCTTTGGAACCTTAAGGTCCCCTCAAAAGTGCTCTTCTTTCTATGGGTTGCTTGTAAGAATCAGCTGCCGACTATTGATAACCTACAAAAAAAGAGGTGTGTCTTCCTAATGCTTGCCCCTTTTGTTATCAAGATGCAGAAGATACTAATCATTTTTTTATCCATTAGCCCATATGCCATCGAAATTTGGAATAGACTATTGTTGGAAGTGGGTGTGGCCTGGGTGTTTCATCATAGTGTATGGGACTCTCTCAATGGTTGGCATATTATGAGGGCCTTTCCTAAAGGAAGGGTTTTATGGAGCTTGATGTTTCCTGCGGTTTGTTGGCATATTTGGTTAGAGCGAAACTGAAGAATTTTTGAGAACCATACGGAGCCAGCTTTCAATATATATAAAAAAGCGAAGGGCCGGTCTTGCTTTTGGGCTATAAACTGTAAAAAGTGAGCGGGTCATGCTCTTGTAGATGTAAAAAAAGGTGGGTAAATTGTATTAGAGATTTCTCCACTACATAGCCTTCGGGCAGGCGCTCTGTTTTTGGGGATTAGCAATCCCCCCCCCCCTTCTTTTTTATTGAATCTCTCTTAAAAAAAAAAAAAAAAAATCCGCCAATGTTTGTATCTTCAGACATTGCCGGTCCCAAGTCCGGATAAAGGAGGAGGGTGGCATCAGGTTGAGAGCCGGCCTTAATAAACTACTCAAACCTTAAACATGAATCTTGA
>JAOXJP010050136.1:0-16061 GCA_025762735.1 Platanus orientalis
CCCTAAAGAACGAAGATTCCTTCATCTACAATAAGTTTATAGTTTTTGTCTGAGTCACTGAAGGCGGATTCTCAATCTTTGCTTGAGTCACCAAAGGCGTGTACGTAAAACACTTATCAAAATCACCAAGTGTAAATTAGTCTAATAGAGTCACTCGGCAGACCGTGCCCACCGAAGTCACTGGGAGCGCACTTACAAGGGAATGGATTCTCTGTTACTTGCAAGTAAATTTTTAGGATTATTAATTTGTCTTGTAATAGTTAGAGAACTATTAAATAAAATTAGATAGGCTCAGAGGAGCTTGTTAAAGAGTAGATGTAGACCGAGGGGTCGAACCACTAAAAATTTGTGGTTTTGTTTCATTTTCTCTTTATTAACTGTTTATACTTATTGTGATTATGCAAAGTAGCCAAACACATTGACTGGCTCTAACTAAGGTTTAAATTAAAAGATTAGCTTAACAACCTTAGGGAATTTATTAGCCTTACTCCTGCTCTACTATAGGCAACCTTATAGTACATGATGAGGTCCCGTCGTCTATGATAAATTTATAGAAAAAGATATTTACTTAATTAAAAGAATTTTCGTTGCATGATTAATTAAAAGAAAATTAAGTAAATTATAAAGATGGTGAATAAATTATTTAAAATAATTTTAAATAAATCAAAGGATTTTATTTACCCCCTCTAAGATCCATTTCAAGAATTTCAATTGGTATAAGAGCATACCCCAGATTTTTCAAATTTTCCTTTTTTATGGCTTTAGTAGATCCTTTAAGATTTGTAAGTTTATAAGAAAGATTGTACTATATTTATCTTTTGCTCTTAATTCATTTTTTTTCTGTAAATCCCTTACTTTTTAATGAAAATGAAATTGCAAGTAAATCCATGATTTTTTGCAAGAGAATTTTACATTTGAGATAAATTACTAGATGATGTTAAAATTACATAGCCTAGGCTGACAAATTACTTGCTCAATCTAATTACAAAATTTCATATTTTTCTTAGATAATATTTAGAAATTGTATAAGCTTGAATTACTCTTATATTTACTTATGTATTTAAGTTGTGTCATTGCAAAATAACAAATGAATGTAAGCACTCTAAGATTTTAATATTGCAAACATTTTCCTTTTTTGAAAAATAAACAATGGTTTTCTTAATCTAGCGAATTTCTTATTTTAAAATTGATAATGTTTTGTTCTATCCCTTAAAGTACATCTTATTTAAGCGTGTTGTTTGAAACATTTTTAGTGTTTGATGTCTCCTTTGCTATATTTTTTAAATTTTCTGGTAATGGAGTAGGGGTTATCTATACTCGGTTTGTAGTTTAGTTGTAGCATTTGGTTCTTCTATTGTTATTTAAATCTGGAACATGATACCATTTTCAATTTATAAGATACTTAAAGATGGGTCCAACACAAATATCGCACCCCAATAATTGGAATCAACAAGATTGGGTTATATAAGATTCAAACCTTCTAAAAGTAAAGTCAAGAATATTGAACAACTAATCTATATCTAATTTTTAATATCTTTTAAGTATGTATTTTTTACTTTTTCTTATTTGCTATATATGATTTACAAGAGTTTCTTATCCTTCATTTCTTTCTTTACATGTTGTATTTAACATAAAAGTGAAGGCAATAATGTTCAACACCTAATCTATATTTTTTATGCTTTTATTTTTCACTTCCTTTTATTATATATTTGTAATTTTCAACGGTTTTTTTTACTTCATTTCCTTCTTAACCATTGTATTTGTGGTTAGGCCTTTTTTTCCTTTTTCTTTTTATTTTGTAGGTATTTGAATAATGGTTTGATGTACATCATAATCAATACATTATACATATAGACCTATGGACCAATTATTGTTTTATATAACTACCACACATACTATTGCTTTTTATAAACTTTCAATCAAGTTTTATTTAAAACTTGTATCAACATCCCCATATTTCCAAATACCAAAACACCACCTACAATAGAGGCTCATATTATATCCCAATCAACACAATGATGCTTGAATTTGTTCTTTATACAAACTAGATTTCAAGTTTGAATTGATATGTTTAATTACCAAATTGTTATTTATGATAAATGGGTTATTATTTAATTTGAGATTTTTTTTTGAATTTAGTAAAATTTTAAATCTGTTAATTATGCTTGTATTTTGAAAATAAAAAAATATTTAAGACATGAAAAAAACAATTAAGTAAATAACATAAATTAAAAATTTTGATATTACATCAAATATTTTGAATAACAAAGAATATTACATGAAATTACATTATTTTGTATATAAAAAATAAACAATATTTATAAGATAAATTGAAATAAATCTACATAGCTGCAAACATCTCATATTCTTCTTCCTTAAGCTTAAGAGTTGCTTACAAACTTTTAATCTTTAGAGTTTGATGCCAAAATCTTCAAATGATCAAAGATTAAAGGCTCCTTCTACATATGAAGGAGGGATCCCTTATTTATAAATGAGGGTTTGTTCTCTTTAGGAATCCTTATTAATGTAGGAGATTGACTTTATAATCGTGATGTGTGAGAAATAATCCTTATCTTTTAAGTTTTCAAATTCTATTAAGATCATAATTAATATATTCTTAATAAACTTTACTTCTAAATAATGCTTAGTTTTATCAACAAACTTTTGGTGTTTGATTTAAACTATGTTTCTTTAAGCCTAATTAATGTTGATATTTTTTTCCATTATTTCAAAATCTCAACAAACACTTAAGTCAATAGCTTTATTTAGTGCTCGTAGATATCTTTCACTAGTTAAATGTGGGCTTTTAATTGATTCTCATTGAATTATCTTCATATCTTCTCGTTGACTTTAAAATTCCTAATTGTCTCTATACTTGATTAATCTTAGAGAGAGGAGGTGAATACCCAATTTTTAATCACCGTAATTAATTGTTTCAATTTGAGTATTGAAACATACTCTTAATCTATTTAATAGAATTCAATTACGGCCAACTAGTAACCTAGATTTAAATAATGAGTGGTGTCCCAAATTTTCTCAATGAATGATAACTTTGATTAATTCAAGTTTATTGTCCCTCCTTGAGCATATGAATATAAACAATTTCGTTCTTCCTAATGTTACAAGGTTTTAACAATTTCAATTTAATTATATAAAATAATATGATAATTTTACTATATTTCATATTCCAATTTATGCACAATCCTTAAATGTAGTTAATGAGTTCAATAACATGACAATTCTATTGTGATGAAACAATCTAATTGTTTATCCTAATTTGCACATTAACAACATATGAAATCAATCACAAATATACACATAGAACACATCAATTTATAGTGGTTTAGCCACCCTTCGATGCCTACGTCCACTCTCGAAAGCTTGTCCTTGAGTTGGTTGATTTTATTAATAGATTACTCCTAATCTATTACAAGGAAAAATCAATAACCTTTACTTCCAAGTACCACGAGAATTGACTCGACTTGTAAGCTTCGCACCCAGTGACTTCAATGAGTGTATACACATTAAATGACTCTGGTGGATGTCTTTATTTGCTTCCGTTGACTTTGGCGAAAGCCTCAACTCATAGAAAAATGAATATTCTTCTCAACATTGTTGCCTCTTTACAGGCGAATTTTCCAATATGCTCGTATCTCAACGGAGAGGCCTTTTAGATGAAAGTAGATAATAATTTGACTATTTGGGGTTTGAACTCTCCGAGCTTTATGGCTTGAAATCTCCTAACCTCGATCCTTAAGTGATTTGAAAAGAATAACAACACCAGGGTCAAAGCCTTTTACACAAGAATGATATGTTTACCAATAACCAACATAGTGAAAACCTTAAATCATGAGGATGAAAGCCTTCTTTGTCGTTCAAGAGCTCTTGCTTTTCTTTCACAAATGCTTCTTAGACCTAGGGTAGTATCCCCTTTAAATAGAAGAGTTAAAGCCTTTGTTTCGTAAAGCTCCAATGGTTGAAAAAGATTTGACGTGGTCATGCGAGCTGTATAAAAATTCTATTGGTGTTCCACTTGATCGAGTTTGCTCTCTATTCAATTGATCTACTTGGTCAAGATTTTACTATGCTATCTGTTTGATTGATCCATCCCATTCTTGATCGATCGAGAATTATCAATCTGTTCAATTTCAGTCCCGATCGATTAGGATTCCATAATTTTACTATTTAAACCATTTTTGTATGAGGGATTTCACTCTAAGGCTTTGGGCAAGTTTTCTAAAGCCATTATATGGTATTTTGGCTTGGTCTTACCCTTGTGTACCACTTACCAACCCTTCTCACTTGAATTTACCTTTGATGTTCTGAGGTTGGTTTCTTGAGGTCTACTATTCCTGGCCTAAGACTTGTTGCATATTTGACTTGGTAGCTTGATGATCTATAGCATTTTGCCTTTATGGTCTTTTATCTTCTGGCCTTGTATGATTTGTCTTTTTAAGTTCTTCTCAGACTAGACTTACTTGACTCAATTACATATACAATGAGTATAAGCATGTAACCTACACTTTAGGACCAATACAAACATGTACTCTTACATAAGGAATGTAATTAAAAATCATAATACAATTACTCTTACAGACTCAAGTGCTTCCATAGCTATGAACAAACAATGCCATGTGTCATTGTATTAGTATATCCATAATAATGTCTTTTGGAGCATGTGAAGGTGAAATAGGCTACTAATAAGTACACGCTTAATTCAAATGATCCAATTTCTATAGGAGCAACTCTTTCTTTCAGCCAAAAACTAGTACAATGATTTTCTCTACCACCTTTTAGCAAATTGCTTATTGGTGCAAAGTTTAAATGGCGTCACTCCAAATAAACAACTAATAAATGTTTGTATTGGAAGCCCATACAATTTATAATCATGTTCATGACACTATGGCCTTCCTAAAGATAATCTTAGGTGCTTGCAATTTGTGCAAATTGCATATAAGAACCTACACTCTCACAAATATACACAAAGATTCCTAAGCCATGCATCGGCCTTTAATTTATAAATTTTACCTAGGTACAGGGATAGGTCTATTGGACCTAGGTTTGGGATGTATAAACAATGATCCATGGACCACCAATGCCAAATTCTCATAAACAGGCCTAAAACCTAACATATATGGAACCCACATTAAAGAGATTTGAACAAATTATAATTGTGAGTTATGATAAATTCCATAAATTGCCTTCTCTAAAATGAACCAATCAATAATACAAAAAAGGCGTGGGCAGCAAATTAACATCTAATCAAGGATGTAAAAAGATTCCACCTCAAAATCTATAAATACATCTCATTTACATAGGATAGGACGAACCTTTTAGAAGACTTAAAGCAAGAGGGTCCAAGAGACCAGACGAAGAGAATCTCAAATATCCTCCAAGTTAAAGCAAACTTTATGTCTCCTCCATTAACAACAGTTAATTGTTAGAGTGAAGAATTCTTCTTGCAGTTTTAGAAACATGTCACAATTGAGAGTAAGTCGGTGGTGCCATTTCCATTGTGGATCAAGCAAGAAGCCCCATAAAGAAGACAACATGTCAGCATTTAGCACATTGAAGATTCAAGCCCAAGAAACATGACATCTTGCCTTGGGACTTTCATTGACAGGAATTAGAGGTTTCCCCTTTTGTAAAGGAGTGCAAAATCTAAGAGATTATATTTAGTGTATGCATGGATCAGGTCTTAGTAGCTCAAAGACAGTGCTTGTTTTTGTATATTATAATCTCTAGCCTAGAAATATTCCAAGTCTTAAGGTCTAAGGATGACCCAAATCAACTCTATAAGCCCCAAGTTAGCACAAACATGGTCCAAGCTTAAGCTCAGGCCCAAGGCCTTGTCGTGCCTAGGATTGGGTTGGGTTTTTTTGGATCAAATATTGGGCTAACTGGCCTGCCCTATGCACAACCTTAATTATATCCAATTCATTAATCCAAGGAAATTTTAAGCTTACGAATGAAATTTGTATCAACAATTATGAAGCAATTTATGGCACTTGCTTGTTAATTTAATAAAATCCACTGAGTATAGCAAAGAGTTCTTAGACTCATTAGGAATAAGAATCGTATCATTGGCATAAATACGATGATCAATAGGTTTTAAATCCATTTGGAACTTCAAACATGCCAACAAACCCATCTTCTTGTTTCTTCCATGGAAGTTTGCTAAAAACTTCTTTTGCTATGATGAAATTTTAAGGGATTGGCAGATCTTTTGATTCAAACCCTTGCTACCTTTCAGAAAAGTTATTCCACTTTCCATTGATTAGAAGATCAACTACTATTCAAGCAATTTGTTTTAGCAATATTTATAATCTTGGACTGAAGTGAAACTTTCTCATCACCTAAAATATTTTCACATTGTCATAGATCTTCATCATGCAAAAACCAACATTAAAATGCCTCACTTTTCTATCAATTTCTCGCCTGAACTCAAATGTTGGAATAATACTATAAGTGATATTTTTGCTTTTACAATAATACCCTATTCTTCAATAATGATATGAGGTAGAAGCACACTGATTACATTGACAACATTTTAAAGAACCTACTTGGAAAATTTCACAAATCCTTAGGTTTATATAACATTGTTATTGAGCGTGAAGTGAAAGCAAAAAGTGAGAAACAAGGCTTAAAGAATCATTTAAAATGAAGGAAAATTGCTAGTGGGTGCCATAAACTAGTCATTTGGTTCTTGTAAAGGGGACCCGGTAAAATTTAATTAATTTAGCATTTTTTATTGGATGAATATTAAATCTTAAAGAATTATTTTTCCCACTTTCACTTTTCCTTTTTTTTTAAAAACAATAAGATTCTCTCCTATATTTTTTTACAATCAATCAAAGTTGATAGCGTATCAGTTTGCGGACTCCTTTACGCTTGTCAGATGGTCCCACGGCTATTCCAGGTCCTGGCGGAGCTGGCATTGCACACACGAAGCAAGAGAAGGTCAGGAAGCTAGGTGCCGGTGGGGGCCCAGCCTCTAGCTCTCTGACAGTCAAGTCAGATGACAGGGGGAATGTAGAAGGAGGCTTCTCAAATTAGGGTTTCTAATATCTCATACCTGCAGAGTGAATCGTTGCCCATATTTATAGGCTACAGTAATGGAGTATCAAATGAGATCCCACATGTTGCTTTCCCCCACGTTCTTGGCCGGGTTTGCCTACTCTCTCTGTCACTTTCTCATAATGTTAGGCATGTTGTAAAGAATATTCTCTCTTCATAACGGTTTTTGGGTTGTGCTTATCTTTAAGCGGGGTAGTTGGGATCATTATACTTCTGCATGTCGAATATTCTCGGGTACCGGGTGTCTCAAGGTCTCGACTAGCCTTTGGGTGTTGGGTGATCTGGGCATCAGTCAACACTATTTTCAGAATACTCGGGGAGTCTGGTGTCGAGGGATATTTATGACTTTTCATCGATGGCCTCGGCATTTTATGAGCCGGGGGATCCTAAAGGTTCCCCGGGTTGGTCTTCTCTGGAATTCTTTGGGTCAGTTCTCTTCAATTCAAGACTCTGTTGTTGCATCGGACTCGATTGATAGGGGGTCTCAGTATTTTCCCCCATCAGTTACCCCATTTATTCCTGAGTCCAGGGTTATGTGGCTCGGGAATACAAACTGTTTGTGACTGTTACTATTTATTTCGGCATAGGCAGCATCTCGCTTCAACCATCGAGGTGATATCGGTTGGGGATAAATGCTAATGATGGCCTCACATTTAATGAATTTTGGTAATCGAGAGGACATGTTAGCACCGGTTACGAGTCATGTCAAACATCACGTCTTTTCATATCTTTATGTCATCGAACAGTTATATTTAAACCTTTTAAATATTTCAGGATTCGCATGTCGACTCGTTTCCTGAGTTGATTTCATTAACCCATGGATGTGCGACACGTGTAGGGTCAAGAATCCCTGGGGTAGTCTATAAATCTCTTATTTAACACACAATTTGGCTCTCCTTTATCCTCACTCACTATCTCTTACATCTCCCTCTTTCACTTTGGGTGGTTTTCAACAACTTTTCCTCATCCTGACGTGTGTAGTCTTCATTTTTCAACACCAACTGCACTTCCAGGCTACCTTCCTAGTCGTCTCCTATAATTTTCCTTCTTTCGGGCAATCATTCTTCAACATCTCTGGCTTGTTTCTTCGATCTGTCCTTTTCCCAGGTACTTTGTTGTTGCTTTGTGGTTTATATTTCAATTCATCGTAGTTTCTTTCCATTGTTTGCCATTGCATAGTTCTGCTAGTTAACTCGCTTTCTTGTTTGTTTATATTCTCTAGCTCTCTGTTTCTATTAAGCAGATTTGCGTTTCTTTTCCCTTTTGTCCCCCTCTGTAGATCTTTATTCTTTTACAATTTTGTTCAATGGTGTCTAGGGATATCGTTGATCAGATGGTCGATGGAACCAACAACTTTTCAGAAGTCCAGCAAAACCCCACGGAGTGGGCCATCGAGCTGTCTCCTTCTAGTGTTCAAGAGGTGGTGGGGGAGATTGCTCCAGAACAAGATTTTAAAGCTGCCCTCTATGGTTCCGACTTAAGGGTACGAACTTTAACTCGGTACTGTTCCACTTATTTAATTTCAGAGGGGATTGTCTTTATTGCCCCCGGGGACTCTCGAGCTTTCGAAGTCCCTGTCAGTAATGTAACACTATATGAGCAGACCCTCGCGGTGGGTCTCAGGTTTTCGGTTCCCTTGTTTTTTAAGAAATTGCTACTTTGCCTTGGACTGACACCAGGGCAGTTAATGCCCAGTGCCTAGTGGATAACCATAGGATGTATGGTTCTATGGAAGCTGACCTTCAAAGGGAACATCACTTCACCCTTAACGAATTTTTTCATTGCTACTGTCCAAAGGAGCAGAAGCCGAGGTGGTTTTTTTTGTTAGTCGGGACCCGACCACTACCCTGGTAACCGCGCTCCCAAGCTCCAACAGTGAATGGAGAAGTCGGTATTTTTTTATTTCTGGTGAAAGTTGGGAGTACCCCCAGGGGAGGTCCCTGTCATAAAGTTCAACTAGGCCTAGGCATCGGCCGTCAGCCCAGTAGGTAAGTTGTGAATTTGTTGTTGTTTTTCAAAATTTTGTCATTGTTTGAGTCTCTTTCTCTACATTGTCTTACACATTTCTCCCCCTTTTTTGGTTTCTAAAATATACGAGTTATCCCCTGAGCAGGAGGCTCGCATTTGGGACGTGATAAACTATCATTCCCATGCCTACCCAGACTTAGTCACACTAGAACGACTCTCGGGTTTGGTCCAAACCTAGGTAACTCACCCTTCCTTTGTATCTTTAGTTCCTCCCTCCTTATCCTTTTCTTTTTTTTCTTTCCCTCTCTTTTATTTATTATTCTTTATTAATTTCTCACCCGGGTCTATTCTTTGTGTAGCGATGAAGACAAACATAAAGTATTTAGCTCAGGCCCCGGAGAGCCCCGGAGATCAGAGAGGCTAAGGCCCGGGAGGCCAAAGCAGTTAGCTCGATTGTGGTTGGCCAGGTGAGGTAGCTGCATCTTCAAAGAAAAGGAAGCTACACCTTATCTTTGGGGGGCCGTCTGAGGCTCAGGCCCCCCAGGTTGCCCCCAAGGTAGTTCCAACACCTCATTCTGCTCCCGATGCCGTTATTCAAGTCATCGACTTGGAGGAGGAAACGACCGGTTCTTCTCCAGCCCCCACCTCTGAGGTCCAAATAGTGGTTTCCTAGATAGTCACTCTTGCAACTGTCACCAAGGCTCCTGCCACTGCCACCGAGGCCCCCGCCCTAGCGATAGGGACAATGACAACTTCTACATGGGTGACGCCTTCTCTATATTTCATCTCGGCAATTAGAGAGTCTTTGACGGGGTCTGCCTCTTGGCTAACAAGGCCGAGTCCCAGGGGGGACTATCTTTTGGTGGGTGTTCCCCCAGAGGATCTCGAGTATGTAAGGAGGAACCTCTCCCTGACTACCCCATATTGAGATATGATGCATTATGCGGCTAAGGTAAAAAATATCCTCCCTTTGTATTTTTTGCTCAATTTTTTTTGTATCGATCCGACTCTCTCTTTACAAACTGTGGCTCTGATGGTGGCCTTTATTTAAAGGTATAAATTATAGGAACAAGTTCTGGCCGACCATCTAAGTCACCTCACCCAAGCCAAGAATGAGCTCAAGGCCCTCCGGGAGGCCGCAAAGGCTAAGATTTGCACCCTCAAGGGCAAACTCAAATGGACCGAAGACTCGTGCTAGCATGGCTGCTCGGACCGTATAGCAGGAGACCCATTTTGAGGACATGGCGGCTCGCTTATGAGAGGCTGAGAGGGACGCCTCCTAGGTGAGGAATGAGATAGGGGGTGAGAGGAACCGCCGCATTGTGGTTAAGGACAATTTTACCGCCACCCTCAAGAAGGTGGTGAACAAGAAGGTGGCCGAGACCTTAGAGCAGGCACACCTTGAGGCAGAGACAGAGAGGGAGAGGGAGAGGGAGAGGAGGAGGATCCTTGAAGGGGCCCTCGAGGCAGCCACAGCCAAATACTTGGCCTTGGATGCCTTTGAGATTGTCAAGGTCTATTGTTTTGGGAAGGGTTTGAAAACTTTCGGGATTTGGAGGTGAAGATGTTCCCCGACCTAGACTTTTCTTCTATCAAGACCGATGAGGGGGAGGTAGAGGCCAAGGAGGGACAAGCAGAAGTTGGCCAAGAAGGAGGGGGAGAAGTAGCGACTAAGGGGGTAGTCGACGATGTGGTGGTTGGTGAACCTGGAGAAGCCAATCGAGAAGAAGTCTCCCTGGGAGAGGTGGCCTTAGGGGATGACAATCCCATAGAATAGTTGTATTTTCTTTTCTTTTCTTTTTTTTTTTAAACTTTTGTAAACTATCCTTATATGAATGAAATTTTCTTTTTCCCCCGTCTATGTGTATTGCTCATTATTTGCACTTGTTCTCTTCAAAATTTTTTAAGTGTGGGTATGTGTCATGGTGATTTCTTCTCGTGCCCCCCATGTGTGTCTGGGTAGGCCGGGGTATGTAATCTTAAGTGTGTAGGAATAATTAGGAAATTTTTTTAAGTATAGGTGCGTCTCAGGCGTAACTAACTTTTATTCGAATAGGGATGGACAATGTACAAATTTCTAAATATAAGGATCCCTCGGGGTTAACATTTTAACGACAAATAGAGGTAGGCAATCAACTAAAATCAACTAAAATTTTCTAAGTGTAGGTGCCTTTCGAGGTCAATATAGCCTCGACTAATGGGTGTATTGCCTTTTAAACGCATCTCTAGAACAGAGGGAGAAGACTCAACGAGTTTCTCGTGTTTTTAGAAGAGTGAGGGTCCCCAGTGGCCTTCTCTTTGGGCTTGAGGCCTTTCCCTATGTGGGGGCCTTTTTGGGTAATGCTTCTAGGTACTCTCAAAAATTTGCTTAAACTTAATTTATGCGTGAGAGTGCATAGCTGTACTTACTCAGTAGAGGAGGGTCAACTCTGGTTGTGATGCGTACGCTCTAATATGCTTCGGGTCCATTTACTTTAGTTGATTTGTAAGACTTCTCTTCGTCTTGCATTTTTTAATCGGGGCATAGGTCGACCTTGCAACTCGGGGTCAATCTTGTGACCTGAGAGTTAATATTGTAATCCAAGGGTTAGTCTTGTAGCTTAAGTAGGAGGCGTGAGGGTCTGAAATGATTGGCCAATCTTGTGGCTTGAAGTCAATCTTGTGACCTGAGGATTAATCTTGTAACCCAAGGGCTAGTCTTGTAGCCTGAGAAAGAGGCCCGAGGGCTTAAAAGGATGGGCCAATCATGTGGCCTGGGCTCAATCTTGTGACCTGAGGGTTAATCTTGTAACCCAATGGCTAGTCTTGTAGCCTGAAGTTTTGCCTGACCCTATAGAGTTAGAATATTTCACTGGTTAGAATCATAACATCTATTTCATTGATAGTATTTTCTCAAGTGTTCTACTTTCCATGGTTATGGCAGGTGCTCCCCCTGCATTGTCTCTAGGTGGTAGGTCCTAGGCCTATTGCAACGTGTTACTCGGTAAGGTCCTTCCCAGTTTGGTCTCAGTTTTCCCTCTGTCGGGTCTTATGTCACTAGGCTCGTCTTTTTGAGCACTAAATCTCTAACTGAAAATCTCCTGGCCTTGACCCGTGAATTATAATACTTAGCCATTCTTTGCTTGTAGGCAGCCGTCTGGAGTGTGGCATCATCCCTTTTTCCTTCCAGCCAGTTGAGATTGTTCCTAAGGCTATCTCCGTTCTTCCCCGGGTCAAAGTTTGCTATTATGTGTGTGGCCATTCCAATTTTAACCGGTATTTCCGCCTCAGTTCTAAACGCCAGTAGAAATGGTTTTTCTTATATGGGGGTCCTTGCCATGGTGCGGTATGCCCAAAGGATGCTTGGTAGTTTCTCGGGCCAAAGGCCTTTAGAGTTTTCAAGCCGTTTCTTGATTATGCCTAGCAACGTCCTGTTGGTCACTTCATTTGGCCATTGGCCTGAGGGTGAGCCGTGGAAGAGAAGTGATTTTTTGATCCCAAGCTCTTAATAGAATTCCCAATACCAGACATTATCGAATTGCTTGCCATTATTAGTGATGATGACGCTGGAAATTCTGAACCGACAGATGATTGATTTCCAGGTGAAGTCGCGGATGTTCTTCTCGATGATTTTTACCAGGGGTTCGGCCTCTACCTATTTAGTGAAATAGTCAATGGTCACTACCAGGAATCTCACCTATCCTTTTCCCTGGGGGACCGACCCAATAATGTCGATTCCCCATTGGGCGAATGGCCAAGGTCCAACTATTGGGACAAACTCTTCTACAAGCTTCTTGATGACATTGGCAAATCTCTGACATTTGTCACACTTTTAGGCGACCAGACTTGCATCCTTATGCATTGAGGGCCAATAATACCCTGCCCTAATGGATTTGTGGGCCATCGCCCTACCCCCCCGAGTGGTTTCCACATATCCCCTCATGTATTTCTCGGAGTATGTAATCAGCTTCTTCTTTAGATAGACGTTTGAGTAGGAGAAGGTGAAGCTCCTTTTATAGAGGATATCACCGAGAAGAAGATATCGACTCACCCATATTTTCACTTTTCTTGCCTCATTCATATTCTCGGGCAATTCACCATTCCTCAAATACTTTATGATATGGCTAGCCCATTCGGGCTCGGGGCTGGCCATGCTAACTTCCCTAACTTTTTTTACCTCAATGCTTGGCTTTGGCAGATGTTCAACAATGATCCCAAGGTCGAGGTTTTCAGTGGCGGATGATGCTAGTCTGGCCAACCTATTGGCTTCTTCATTATGTCTTCGCAGGACTCGCTGTATACTGAAATGTCTGAATCAGGACTTCTCTTTTGATACCATGGAGAGATATTGTTTCATCCACCCATCTTTTGTTTCGTACTCTCCTTGTATTTATCCCACCATCAGCTAGGAATCGTTGTTGACCTTGACCATCTTGGCCCCAAGCGCATGGATAAGACGTAGACCTGTGAACAATGCTTCATACTTGGCTTTATTGTTGGTTGCCTTGAACCTAAATCTTATGGCATATTCTAGCTTGCTTCCCTTTGGTGTGACTAAGACACCTCCTCCCCCAGGTACACTATTGGTGGAAGAGCCATCGATGTTTATAACCCACTCTGCCTAATTTGCTTTTTCTCCCTTTGGCTGCTCTTTTTACATTTCAGACTCTTCCCCCGGTGCATGAGTGTACTTGGAGATGAAGTCAGCAACTGCTTGCCCCTTGATGGCTTCCTGATGGTGGTTTCGACATCAAACTCGCTTAACTCCACCGACCACTTGACCAGTCTCTCAGAGGTCTTGAGCTTGTATAATATGGTCCTGAGTGGTTGATCCGTGAGCACCCGGATGGTGTAAGCCTAAAAATAGGGCCTCAGTTGGTTGACAACTAATGCAAACACCATCTTCTCCGCCCTTGAGGATCTCTCTTTTGCCCCTCTGAAGGCCTGGCTGGTGTAATACACTAGCGTTTGTATCCCGACCTCTTCCCTTATTAAAACTGAACTCACTTGCATCTCTAACACCGACAAGTACACATAAAACACCTCGCCTTGCTTGGGCTAATTGATCAATGACAGGCGGCCGAGGTGATCCTTAAGCTCTTAGAAGGCCTTGTCACATTCTTCGTCCCAACAGAATTCCTTTTTCACTAGACAAAAAAAAGGAAGGCATTTATCTGTGGCCTGGGATATAAATTTGCTCAAAGCCATTACTTTTTCGGCTAGTCGTTGCACCTCTTTTGTGTTCTTTGGTGGTTGCATGTCGATTATGGCCTTCACCTTCTCGGGATTCGCCTCTATCACCCATTGGGACACCATAAATGTGAGGAACTTCTCGACTGATACCCCGAAGGCACATTTGCTGGGGTTGAGTTTTATCTTGTGCTTCCTTAGGGTCTGGAACGTCTCGCTCAAATCCGAGAGATGTTGCTCGGTTATAAGGCTTTTCACCAGCATATCGTCTACATACACTTCAACATTCATCCTGATTTGGCTTTTAAACATCTTGTTGATTAGACTTTGGTAGGTTGCTCCCGCATTTTTCAACCCGAAGGGCATGACTTTGTAACAATAGAGTCCCTGGTCAGGGATGAAAGCAATTTTCTCTTAGTCGGACTCATGCATTTTTATCTGGTTATACCTCAACAAGGTGTTTATGAAATTGAGGGTCTGGTGGCTAGCTGTTGAGTCCACCAGGGTGTCAATTCTTGGGAGCAGAAAGCTATATTTGGGGCATGCTTTATTGAGGTCGGTGAAGTCCACACACATGCGCCACTTCCCGTTTGGTTTTTTCACCATAACTACATTTTCCAACTAGTCGAGGTAGTGGACCTCTCTTACGAAGTGCGTCATCAGCGATTTTTCCACTTCCTCTGTGATCGCCTTATTTCTTTCTAGAGTAAAATTTCTCTTTTTTTTGCTTGATGGGCTTCGCTGCTGGGTTCACATGTAGTCGATGTACAGCCAATCGGGGGTCTATTCCAGGCATGTCCTCATGCGTACAAGCAAACATATTCTGATTATCGACGAGAAAGTTTTGCAGCTGCCTCTTAAACTCTTTCGATAGGTTTGACCTTACCCGGGTCACTCTATCAGGTGTGTTGGAATTGAGGATAATGTCCTCTAGCTCCCCTCCTGGTTCTGCCACTACTCGGGTCCTTTTATCTCAAACTTCCAGGCTGTCGATTACCATGTTCTCTTTTGGGTTGACCCCCCTTTAAGTGTGGCCATATAACATTCTCTGGTTGCCACTTGGTCCCCCTAACTTCCCCGACTCCTCCCTTAACGGGGAAGTGCATCAAAAGATGATAAGTAGGTGCGACTGTCATCAATTTATTTAGTGCCAGCCTTCCAAGTATTGCATTGCATGCGGAGGGGCAATCAATCACCAAGAAGTCTATCACCCTGGTGACTTGTCGGTCTCCTATCCCAGCCGTGACTGGTAAACTGACCGTTCCTAGTGGGAGCAATCTGTCACCCGTGAAGCCAACTAAGAGTGTTTGAATAGGCTTAAGCTTGTCTAGCCCGATACCCATTTGGTCGAAGGTCGGGAGGTAGAGAATATCCACCGAGCTCCCATTATCAATAAGCATATGGTGCGTGATGTAGTTTGAAATGACTAACGTCACCATTAGTGCATCATCGTGCGGCTAACTCACCCCTCGAGCGTCTCTTGCAGAGAAGGTGATGGGAAGATGCTCTGCCCTGTGATGCTTTATTGGCCTTTCTGTCATCATCATTTGCCGATCTCTCTCTACAAGCCCCAAGTTAACACAAACATAATCCAAGCTTAAGCTTAGACCCAAGACCTTGTCGTGCCTAAGATCAGACCCAAGACCTTATCGTGCCTAAGATTGGGTTGGGGTCTTTGGATCAAATATTGGGCTAATTGGCCTACCCTATGCACAACCAATTATATCCAATTCATTAATCCAAGGAATATATATATATATATATATATACATATATATATATGTATATATATATATATCTATATATATGTATGTATATATATGTATATGTATGTGTATATGTGTATG
>JAOXJP010050147.1:0-16060 GCA_025762735.1 Platanus orientalis
CTTAAAGGCTTAGTTTATTTTATTGTTTATTTTATAACATTTACTTTTGCTCCATACTATGGTGTAAAAAACCATTGATCTCTTTTCTTTCTTCTCTCTTTTTCTGTTCACATCTATAATCTTTGTTTTTGTTTCATAAGTCAATCCCTATGGATTCGATCTTGTAATGTACTACAAAAATTGTATACTTGTAAGTAAAACTACCTTGAATTTCTTGTTCATTAAGTTGGATCATTAGTCTAGGCCTAACACTAGGCCTTGCTAATTCATGGAAAAAATGGTGAGAAATAGCATATTATGGGGGAGTTCTATACTTATGGGGGAGTATAGTATGGGTGTTGTATACTTATGGGGGAGTATACATGTTCAAGAGACATTACCAAAAACTAAAATGAAATTTAGTTAAAGCCTTGCATTGGTTTCTTCATGACTCTCATGCACTTCATTGTTTATTATATATGTACTTCACACTGGCTTGAGGAGGGTATGTATAGTTTTGTGTAGGTGATTGAGAGCACTCCAAGATACTCAAGAGCTAAATGTAATTTTACTTTCTTTGTATCTTGTATTGATTGAAGTTGGTATGTAGTTTGGGAGAATGGACTTGTATGCCCAATGATGTGTAGTTTAGGGATTATGTAGTTTGGGTGAATGGCTAAATGTTCTTAATGTCAATCACTTGAAGCATGGTTTTTACCATGGCATTAACAAAGGGGGAGATTGTTGATGCATTAGCATCATTTGTCAATCCATGGGCAAATGTGGTGGAAGGAGCACTAAGACATAAGCCTTGAAGACTAAGACTCAAGATGGCTTCCAACACCCCAAAGATAAAGGCATGCATGTAACATCATAGGATGCATGTAATATTAACTAATGTAGGAAACCCCCAAAAGGACCCAAGTCCATTGGCACTCACTTGGGATCACAAATAGGAAAAAATAGGATTTTCCTATCTGTGACCGGTCACATAGTCCATGATTGGTCATACTCAAAGAAATGGAGGACCCGAGAGGTGGGCCTCTTCCCCATGATCGATCACGAGGTTGGGTCCTAACCCTTTGTGACTAATCATAAAGTCCATGATAGTTCATGGCATGGTTATGGACTAAAGCCATGAGGCCTTACTCTGTCTCACCTCTGAGTCTGATAGGTTCCCATTGAAAAGGGCCTTGTGACCAATCACAAACCCCATGACCAGTCATGCCTAAGAAAAATGTTAAGAGTGCCAAATCCCATTTTCAAATTAAAGGCTAGTATTTCTTACTCGTTTAAAAAGATTCTAATCCAATAATTGTTCCCATTTTTTGTCCCTTATAAAAGGGAAAGTTTTTCTTTAGGGTAAACACTTCAAGTATTAAAGAGAGTGTTATTTTATTTGCCAAAAGTGAGCCTCCAAGAGTGAAAAATGTTTTTTCCTCCATTTCTTGAGCTAAAAGCTTGACAGTCCCTCAAGAATCTCTCTCTTGCTTCCTTCTTAGCTCTACTTAGCTAATATCTTATTGAGAGGTGTTTGGGTTCTCCCTAGAGAAAACCCCATTGTGGTTAGCCTAACTCAAGGAGCTCTAGTGCCAAAGCTTGAAATAGTGTGGATGTAATAAGATAAACAATCTCAACAAGGAACACTCCCACATTGGTAAGAATAACAACATCAACCACCTAGTGGTAATATTTTCTATCATCTTGCATTTATCTACATATTCATTCATTCTCATATTGCTTTGTTTTTGTCAAAGACACTAGAAGTTGACAACACTCACTAGAGACAATGAGTGTATTGTGTAGCTTGCTTCATGTAAGTATAAAGGTTTTGTATGTTTTTTACCTAGGTTGTGTTAGGCAATCTAAATACCTAAACTCGGTAATGAGCTTTAGAAGAGTGGATGTAAGCCATCATGTCTAACCACTATAAATATCTTGTTATGGATTGTGCATGTGATTACTTGTCTCATTACTTTATGCACATAGCTATTTATGCTCACTACATGTTTGATAAAATACTTGAGTAGTCACATTGTAGCACACACACACTTGGGCTAATTTTGATAAGATTAAAATCTAATCAAAATCAATCTTAATACTTGCAAAAAGGATTAAAATAATCTTAATATCCTATTCACCTCCTCTAGGATAACCTAATAGGTATTTCAACCCCCACACAAGTGGGATCTTGTTTGTGACAAAATATAATCATATTGTGACCTCCTTTAGGTCTAAAATACCTCTTAGAATAAAGAGAGGAAGAATGAAAGAGAAGATGAAGGATTGGGAGAAAAGAAAAAAGATTTTTCTTCTCCAACTTTGGGTAAGTTGCTGGAACCTAGGTCCAGCATAAACTAGTTATGGTTTTCAATTTTTTTTCCTTAGTTTATGATCTCTAACCATAAAATGTCTTGTTTTCTCATAAAATAAGGAAGGATCCATAAAGATAAAGGAGTTTTACGAGAAGATCCCTCAAAGTATTAAAGGTTTAAGGATTTGGTAAGTGGATATGTAATTTATGCTCACTTTTCCATCCTTAGGTTTATTGAAATGTGATCTCCATTATATGTTTCAATGATTTGTGACTTCAATCTCTATGGTATTAATTTTAGTGAGTGGATATGCATTTTATACACACTTTCCTTTCCTAGGTTCTTAGATTTATTGAGATTGAACTTTATTTTGGTGGATTCATCTCTTTGATTCTTAAGAACATTGATTTCCTTGAGTTAGATATTAGTTCCCAATGATTGAGCATGTTAGGAAAGATTTTCTACATTGTTTCCATGATTTCTTGGGTTATGGAGCTAGTTTCTTGATGTTGGAGCTTTGTTGAATGAGTTGGTTGATCTATAATCTATTTAAGAAAATTCAGGAGTTTGATTTACATGAGTTGTGTGATTTGTAAGGGTCTTAGTGGTGTGTTTTGGATTACACATTTGATCTCCCTTTGAATTCCTAAATCCTTACACTCTACATGTTTGATAAAATGTCACATGACTATTTCTCAACATGTTTACATGTCTTTAAATGCTTTTACATTTCTTGCATGAGCTTATTATTCTCTTTGGTGAATTCATTCTATTTCATGATAGCCTATACTGGTTTGTGTAAATTCTATTGATTCAAATGTCATGATCTTAGAATCTCTTTGTACTATGTTAGGCTTTGCATCCATTTATAAATTTTGGTGGCATGAGTATGTTACTTCTAGCATGTTTTACTTTGATGCTTTCATAAAGCATTCCATTTGGATTTCTACACGAGTTTTAGAACATTTTGAGTCACTTGGTTTTATCACTGTTGGCATGTTGGTTTTAGGTCTTCCATGAGAAGGAACACATAGATATTTTTCATATATGGAATACTTATGTTGTAGTTATTTTACCTTAAGTATGGATTTGACAAATCATTTTGGAATTGAGGACTTATTTTGGAACCCTTGTCTTGGTAAAATTTTAGACTACCCTAGTCCCAAGGGAATTATGTGGAGACACACCCTTGTCTTGGGGGATTTTTCAGGACTAGACCTAATTATTGGGAAACCCTTGTCCAGGGGAATGATGCCTTGGGTGAATTTTTATGGGATAACATTGGTCTTTATGACATTCAGAGACCTTGTGGGGGTTGGCCTTTATGGAAAGCGCCTTCATGGGATTCGAAGACCATTTAGGGTTGGCCCTTGTAGCAAGCGCCTTTATGGCATTCAAAAACCCTTGTGGGTGTTGGCCTTTATGGCAAGCACTTTCATGGCATTCGGAGACCCATTGTGGGGTTGGCCCTTATGGCAAGCGCCTTTATGGCATTTAGAGACCCTTGTAGGGTTGGCCCTATGTGGAAAGAACCTTTATGGAATTCGGAGACCCTTGTGGGATTAGCCTATATGGCAAGTGCTTTTATGCCATTCGGAGACCTCTATGAGGTTGGCCTTTATAGAATTCGGAGACCTCTATGGAGTTGACCTTTATAGCATTCAGATTCCTCTATGAGGTTAGCCTTTATGAGATTCAGAGACTTCTTTGAGGTTGACCCTTATGGTATCGGAGACCCAGCACGAGTTGTGCATATGATGTGTTTTTCTAGAGACCCTTTATGGGTTACATGCTTTGGTTTTATCGGAGATCCTATATGTATTATATGACCTTGGATTTGGTTTTGGACTTATCGAGAACCCCTCATGGGTTCATGAAATTTGTTTTCGATATTATACAAAGAAGGATTTGGCTCATGGCATGTAGTGTGTATATCTTGCTTCACATGAATTTACATATGTAGTATATGTCACATGGTAAATGACACACATCATGTAGTTTATAGTACATGCATTGTTTTGAATTGTTTTGGTTTGTTTAGACTCTCTTAGCTATTTTGAAGCATGAACATACTTGATTCTTAGTAGAGATATATGCATATCATAGTTGATGTACTCATTCACACACCTTGTTTCCTCTTCTCTAATTTAGATCATCCTATCTACTATTGTACTTTCTTTTATTCCTTTTGTATTGTTTAAAGTACATACTCTCCTGTTAAGCCCGTTAAGCTTACCCTAATTGACCACTCATAGATGAGGACTAGATGGATAGGTACAGTTCATGCCATTTGGGATGCAGATGAGTACGAGGAGTGAGATGATCTTGCCTGGGTTTATTTTACAATTTGATGTATCTTCTTTGATTACTCTTGGATGGGCCGATCTAGTTAAGGATTGCATATTTTGGTTTTGGCATGTTGAGCCCTTAACTTTTGGATCTTTGGAGATATTTTGGGATATGATGTTATCATATATTTCTATTGCATCCATTTTGGTTAATTGTTATTATCATTTCGCTGCGATGTGTTGGATTAATTTTTTTTAAATGGTTAAAATAAAAATAATTAATTTATATGGAAGGTGGTGTGAATAAGAAAGTGGGGTGTCACACTCTAAGCATGGGATCTCTACACCATGAAATACGGGTTCGAAGTGTATCACCCAATGTCATGAATCCAAAATTGGGCCCACTCCATGGCCCATGGATTTGAGTCCTAATAATTAGGTATCAGAGCCAGGTTTGTAAAGCCTATAGACAATCTGAGTTATCTTAAAGTTAAGGATTGAGTTTTAGATATGTTAGCAAAAATGTTTAAGAATTGATTGATCATTCATATTTAATGGTTATAATATGGAAATTTCAAGTACCTTTGAGTTCAGTTAAGGAATATTGGAAACAAGTACTAAAACTATTGTTTATTTTTTTTAGGATTGATAGATGCCACCAAGAATAAAAATGAGGGAGACTATGGCCACTACCTGGTTAGAGGATATGACTGGTACCTTCCAAGCCCCATCAGAGAGTGAGAATGTGACAAGTTTTTTTTAAGCTATTTGAGAGTTAGCTAGGGTAGTTAGGGAGCAAGTTACACTATTTGGGAAGTCCCACGAGAGGGTAGTTAAAGATGACAGTGACGCCTATGAGCGGTTTTGCTGTATAGGACCACTAGAATTTATGGTGACCTCTGACCCCATGCTCCTCTAAGAAAAAGGTGTCCTTGTCTGCATTCATACTGAAAGGCAAAAAGATCACTGCTAGGGGGCCACTCATGACACCCTACCCTATGATGTCGATAAGATAATTATTTGGGATACGTTTCTATATGCTTTCCATGAGTACTTCATTCTAGAGGGAATGAGGGATGAGAAGATGGAAAATTTTCCTGAGCTAACTCAGGGAAGTATAACCGTTCTCTAATATAAGGAGAAGTTTAAAGATCTAGCTCGCTATGCACCACTGATTGTGGGAGATGATGAGACTAAGGCCAAGAAGTTCAATAAGGGACAACAACTCAGTTAAGGATCTTTCTCGAGGTCATTGAGATGAAAAGGCTAATTAAGAAGGATTGCAATGAGTTTGCCAAGAGCCAAGACAAGAGCTTGAAGCATCCTTAGCCAGGAGGAATGAGGCGAGGTGAGTTTGTAGATAAATCTGGTAAAGGGAAGATGATGAGGCCGATTGGGCCTAAGGTACTATATGCGAGATGTAACCTAGTTCACAATGGTTTATGCTTTTGGGAGACCGAGGCTGGCTTAAACTGCAATCAAGTTGGTCACATGATACATGACTGTCCCATGTAGTAGAAAGACCAGTCCACTAAGCCTTCTCAAGTACAGCAAAAATCTAGAGTTCTAAGGCACGTGTATGCCATCACTGACAAGGATGCCTAGGCATCCCGATCCATTGTCATAGGTATACTTTCTTTATCAGGTCATGATGCATAGATCTTGATTGACCCATGATCCACCCAATCTTTTATTACGTACCATTACATCATACATGCCGATTCTTTGCCTGAGTTGTTAGATTTTGTTTTGATTGTCTCTACACCACTAGGGAAAACCATATTAGCAGAGTTGATATGTAAGTCTAGGGTATTTAGGATTAATGATAGAGAGCTGTCTATGGATTTTATTATGCTCAACATGGAAGACTTTGACGTGATACTTGGAATGGATTGTTTAGTAGCACACCATGCCACTATTCATTGTTACTTGAAGGAGGAAGTGTTCCATCCACCTAGTTAGCCTAAGTTCTCATTTCATGAAGTAAAGCAGGACACTTTTCCAAGTGTGATCTCCATAATTTAGATAGACAGACTTCTTTATAGAGCTTGCCAAGGCTATTTAACTTATGTAGTTGATTTTCAAACCAAAGGAATGAAGATTGACAACATTTTAGTCATTAGAGACTTTGTTAATATATTTCCCAAAGGTCTCCCTAGTTTTCCTCTAGACTGGAAAATTAAGTTTGTGATTGATTTAGTCCCTGGTACTTTACCTATTTCTATAGCCCTATATCGTTTGCTCAATAAAGGCTTTATATGCTTTAGTGTGTCACCTTAGGATGCATCAGTACTCTTCATTAAGAAGAAAGATGGTTCGATGAAATTGTGCATCGACTATCAATAGTTGAACCAGATGACTGTGAAGAACAAGTACCCGTTACCAAGAATTAATGACTTATTTGATTAGTTACAAGGTGCTAAGGTTTTCTCAGAGATTGACCTTAGACTATGTTACCATCAACTTAAAATTAGAAGAAAGACATACCTAAGACCACTTTTCACACTAGATATGGACACTATGAGTTATTGGTTATGTCATTCAGCTTGATGAATGCCCTTGCTACTTTTATGGACTTGGTAAATAGTGTGTTCAGACCTCATTTGGATAGCTTTGTAATTGTGTTCATCGATGACATCCTTGTATACTCTAAGATTCTAAAAGAGCACGAGGAGCATTTGAGGATTACATTGTTGATTTTAAGGGAAAGAAAGCTTTTCGTGAAGTTTAACAAGTGTGACATCTGGTTGGACCAAGTTATGTTCCTTGGCCATGTGATCTCCAAGAATGAGATTTTTATTGATCCCAAGAAGATAGAAATTGTAGTGAATTGGTTGAGACTAACAAACGTACAAGAGATTCACAGTTTCTTGGGTTTAGCTGGCTATTATAGAAAGTTCGTTAAGGGTTTTTCAAGTATTGCAAAACCTTTAACAAAGCTGACCTAGAAGAATGAAAATTTTAAATGGAATGAAGTGTGTGAGAAGAGCTTCTAAGAGCTGAAGGATTGGCTAGTGCCTGCATTGGTTCTTACGCTACCTTCAGGGTCTAGAGGTTATGCCATGCATTGTGACACCTCAAGAAAAGGCTTAGGTTGTGTACTTATACTGCAAGGCAAGGTGATTGCAAATGCTTTAAGACAGCTAAAGTTGTATAAGCTAAACAACCCTACACATGATTTAGAATTGACCTCCATTGTGTTCGCTTTGAAGATCTAGAGATTCTATCTCTATAGTGAGACATGTGAGATGTATATGAACCATAAGAGTCAAATACATTTTCTTACAAAAGGATTTAAAGCTCAAATAAATGTGATTGATGGAATTTATAAAGAACTATAACTATACCATTCACTACCACCTTGGCAAGGAAAATTTTGTGGCCGATGCGTTAAGAAGGAAATCTTCGAGTTATTTGGCTTGCTTAACTGTGGGATGAATGACTCTTTGTGATAAGCTGAAAGAGATGAATGTGGACCTGCATGTGAATGAGTTGAGTTCTTACACACCTCAGAGTGCAACCCACTATCCTCGACAAGGTGAAAAGTGCTTAAAAGGGTGAACCTCGACTTATGAAGATCATGGATGAAGTGAGAAGTTGTGGTAGGACAGACTTTCACTTCATGAAGATGATTCATTGAGATTTGGAAACAATTTATATGTTTTAAATGATCCTAAGTTGAAAAGGGATATTTTAGAAGAATTTTATCATTCTACCTACTCAGTACATCCCGGTAACATGCAGATATATCACGATTTGAAGGGCTATTACTTGTGGAGTGGAATGAAGAGAGAGATTGCAAAATTTATGGCTAAATGCCTTACTTTCCAATAAGTTAAGGCTAAATATCAGAGACCAGCGGGAATTTCACAACCATTAGAGAATCCATAATAGAAGTGGGAGTACATTTCCATGGACTTCATCATGGGATTGCCCAATTTAAGTAAAGGATTCGATGCCATTTGGGTGATCGTGGACAGATTGATCAAGTATGTTCATTTCTTACTGATTTGAGTTACTTACTCTTTAAACCTGTTGGCACAACTCTATGTGGATGAGATTGTACATTTACATAAGAGTCCAAGTTATGATTGTGTTTGATAGTGACCCAAGGTTTGCTTCTAGATTTTGGAAGGGCTTGCAACAAGCCATGGGACTAAGCTATGTGTTAGTACAGCTTTTAATCTTCAAACTGATGGACAATATGAAAGGACTATCACAACCTTAGAAGACATGATGAGGACTTATGTTATCGACTTGAAAGGTAGTTTGGATGCATATCTACCATTGACTGAGGTCTCCTATAATAATAGCTACCAAACTAGCATTTAGATGGCCTTATATGAGGCCTTGTATGGCAGACGATATGAGAGAAAGATTATTAGACTTGAGCTTATCCAAGTAACTATTGAAAATATTTAGTTTATCCATGATAGGCTATTGACAACATAAAATAGACAGAAAGGTTACCCAAACAAGAGAATACGTGTTTCTTAAAGCATCGCCGACTAAAGGTGTGATGAGATTCGGGAAGAAAAGCAAGCTTGACCCGAGATTCATTGAACCTTTTGAGATTTTGAAGCAAATTGGTGACCTCGCTTATGAGTTTTCTTTACCTCTAGAATTGTCACATGTGCATCACGTCTTCCACACATCCATGTTGCGGAAGTACACGTGTGACCCTTCTCACATCTTATAATATGAACTACTTCAAGTTCGCGAATACCTTTTATATGAAGAGCAACCAGTGATGCTTCTTGATGGCAAGGAGCAAGTACTTCAAAATAAGGTTGTACCTTATGTGAAAGTCTTGTGGTGGAATCACATAAAAGAAGTGGCCACATAGGAAGGAGATAATGAAATGAGGATCAAGTATTCCCATTTGTTTAATGGCTAGGGTACTCACTAAGGGGGGAGGATTTAACTCCCTGGACCTAAATAAAGAAAGTTTAGAGAATTTAGACCTAGCACTATGTGTCAAATTTGAAACTTTTGGTAATTTTGAGCATGAGGACCATCCTCAACTTTTGAGTGACTTAAACACTGTTTAGAATGAGTTGGTGAACCCTTGGACCACTTGGGTTGCACTTTGGAGACCCAAGGTGTAGAAAGGACCTAAAAATCCAAAATGACCCAAGTGTGACTAATCACACTCTTTTGTGACTGATCACGGCACTTCTAGGTGTGACCTATCACACACTAGAGTCACAACATTTTTAGGTGCTATCCTAACCCACACATGCCTAATAATGGACATAGATCATAGCTCTTGGGTGTTGCTTAGCCTAAGTGTAACAAATCACAAGGTTTGTGATCAATCATATTCGTGAACGATTCATAAACCCCATAACCGATCACAGCATGACCAATTATACACAGATCATGACTTGAGTCGAGAGAAAAATAACATGTGTGAAAATACATGGATTTTTCTCATTTGACCCCCAAATGAGTGAGATCTCGTTTGTAATCAAATATAACAATACTGTGACCTTATTTGAGTCCAAAACACCTCTCAAAACAAATAGAGGAAGAATGAGAGAGAAGCAGAGAGAATTCTTCTTCTCCAAGCTTGGGTAAGTTGCAAGAACCTAGATTTAGCATAAACTAGTTTTGGTTTTCAGTTTTATACCATAGCTTATGGTTTCTAACCATGAAATGTTTTGTTTACTCATAGAATAAGGAAGGAACCACAAATAAAATGGAGTTTTGGGAGAGGATCCCTTGGAGCATTAAAAAATTGAGCATTTGGTGAGTGGTTATGTAGTTTATGCTCATTTTCCATCGTTAGGTTCATAAAAATATGATTTTCATTCTATGTTTCAATGATTTATGGCTTTAATCTCTATGGAATTGATTTTGGTGATTGGATATGCATTTTATGCACACTTTCCTTTCTTAGGTTCTTAGATTTGTTGAGATTGAGCTTTGATTTGGTGAATTCAACTCTTTTCTTCTTGAAAATGTTGATTTCCTCAAGTTCGATATTAGGTCCCAATGATTGAGTATGTTAAAAAGGATTTTCTACATTGTTTCCATGATTTCTTAAGTTATAGAGCTAGTTTCTTAACGTTGGAGTTTTGTTGAATGAGTTGGTTGATCTCTAATCTATTTGGGAAGGTTTAGGAGATTTATTTACATGAATTGTGTGATTTGTAAGGACTTGGGGTGTGTTTTAGATTACCCTTTTGATTTCTCTTTAAATTTCTAAATCCTTACACTCTACATGTTTGAAAAAATGCCACATGATTATTTCTCTATATGTTTACATGTTTTTGGATCCCTTTATGAGCTTATTGTTCTCCTTGGTAAACTCCTTCTATTTCATGATAACCTATATTAGTTTAAGTAAATTCTATTGATTCTATTGTTAGAATCATAGAATTTCTTTGTACTATGTTAGGCTTTGCATTCATTTGTAAATTTTAGTGGCATGAGTATGTTACTTCTAGCATGTTTTACTTCGATGCTTTCATGGAACAGTCCATTTGGATTCTACGTGGGTTTTGGAACATTGTGAGTCACTTAGTTTTATCACCATTGGCATGTTGGTGTTGAGTCTTTCATGAGATAGAACAAATAGGTATTTTCCATATATAACATACTTATGTTTTAGTTATTTTACCTTATTTAAGCAAGGATTTGACAAACCATTTTCGAATTGTGAACTTATTTTGGAACCTTTGTCCTAGAGAAATTTTAGATTACCCTGGTCCTAGGGGAATTATGTGGGGACACACCCATGTCCTAGGGAGTTTTTGAGAACTATATCCAATTATTGGGAAACCCTTGTCTGGGGGAATTTTAACGGACACACCCTTGATGCCTTGAGGGAATTTTTGCAAGATAACATTGGTCTTTATAACATTCTAAGACCCTTTGTGGGGGTTGTCCTTTGTGGCAAGCACCTTCATGGCATTTGGAGACCCTTGTGGAGTTGGCCCTTATGGAAAGTGCCTTTATGGCATTCAGAGACCCTTGTAGGGGTTGGCCTTTGTGGCAAGAGCCTTCATGGCATTCAGAGATCCCTTTTAGGGTTGGCATTTGTGGCAATAAGGCATTTGGAGACCCTTGTGGAGTTGGCCAATATGGAAAGTGCCTTAATGCCATTTAGAGATCTCTATGAGGTTGGCAATCATGGCATTTGGAGACCTCTCTAAGGTTGTCCTTCATGGCATTTGGAGACCACTTTGAGGCTAGTCCTTATGACATCAAAGACCGAACATAGGTTGTTTTCATATGATGTGTTTTGCGGGAAACCCTATACAACTTGCATGGTTTGGTTTTATTGGAGACCCTATCTGGATTATATGATTTTGGATTTGGTTTTGGACTTCTCAGGAACCCCTCATGGGTTCATGGCAATTTTTTTTGATATCGGATAGAGATGGATTGGGTGCATGGCATGTTGTGTGTATATCTTGCTTCACATGGATTTATTTATGTAGCATATGGCACATGGCACACATCATGTAGTTTATAGTACACACATTGTTTTGGACTGTTTTGGCTTGTTTGGACTCTCTTAGCTATTTCAAAGCATGAGCATACTTGACTCTTAGTAGAGATATATAAATATCATAGTTGATGCACATATTCACATACCTTGTTTCCTCTTCTCTACTTTGGAATATCCTATCTACTGTTGTACTTGCCTTGCTTCCTTTGTGTTGTGTAAATTGTGTACCCAATTGACACCACTTGTAGATGAGGACTAGATGGATAGGTACAATTTGGGTCATTTGGGATGTAGATGATTATGAGGAGTGGGGCGATTTAGCCTGAGTTTATTTTATAATTTTTACTTTACAGTTTGATGTATCTTCTTTGATTACTCTTGGATGGGTCCATTTGGAAAAGGATTGTATATTTTGGTTATGGGAATGTTGAGGCCCTTTAATTTTGGATATTTAGAGATATTTTGGGATATGATGTTATCATATATTTCTGCTTCACCCATTTTGGTTTATTGTTATTATCATTCCTCTGCAATGTGTTGGATTAAATGGTTTTTAATTGGTTAAAAGAAAAGTAATCAATTTATAAGGAAGGTGATGTGAATAGGAAAGTGGTGTGTCACACTAAGAACGAGATATTTCCACCATGAGATACGAGTTCGCAGGTGTGTCACCCAATGTCACGAATCTGGATTATGGCCACTCCACAGCCCAAAAATTTGGGTCCTGATCATAAAATTATGATCAAATATCTCAATTGATATCTTATACATCATTCTTTGATTTAATTGGTACATCAACTTAGGGGGACTGTTGGCTTTAAAAGTAAATTTTTGTTTAATTATGCCATTGGTATCATGAACTTAATAGTAAAATCTTTTTGAAAACATTTAACTTATATCTATAATTAAATGAATATTTAAGTTTGGTATAATAAACCTAAATGATTATTTTCTCCCCATGACAAAAAGGGGGGGGGGAATTTATATAAAAATTATTATGTGACAAAAAGGGGATTATTTATTGATGTATGGGTAAATGCATGTATTTAGGATTTATTTGTAAATTTTCATGCTTTTGAGTTTTGTCATGGAATTGACAAAGGGGGAGATTTTAAGAATTTTGCATGTATTGCTAATTCCATTTCAAAACTTGTAAGTACATGTAATGTGTGTGGTATTTGTATTGGATTAGGTATATAATTTGTAAAGATGTAAGACCAAGACATATTAGAAGAAGATTTAAGTTAAGAAGCCCGAAAGACCATAAGCAACAAGAGACAAGCTATATTGAAGATTTCAAGAAGCCTCATGCTCCTAAGACATGTAGCCCCAAGATTCCAACAAGTGACTCCAAAGTAAAATCCAAAGGTAAAAATGTTGGTAAGTGGTAATGGGATGTTTGAGTATGGACCTACCTTAAGTCACCTTAGAATGACTTAGAATGGATCTATTCAAATCCTAGAGAAGGCCCTAAGAAAGTTGGATTAATTATGGACCAAATTGACAAAAATCAAGTAAAATAAAAGTACTAAAAAGAAAAAATGTCCCAACTTAAGTCATAACTTTTGATCCCAATGTCCGTTTGGGGCCCATAAGTACTCAAAACGATTGACTCCATGAGATCTTTTTGAAAATGAAAATTGGTAAATTTTTTAGTGCTCCAGAATAGTCTAAGTTTGAGCTCTCTAAAAAATTCATATCAATACAAACACCTAGAATTGAAATATATATATATATATATATATAACGTCTCTTTCCAAACAGCTCTATTTTTTACCATTTGAAGAGAGTCGTTAGGGGATTCCAGAATCCAAGAACATGAATGCATGTTTTATATAGCACACAAATGAAACTGACCTTTAGCACCAAAGGCTAGGTCACATATGTTAGGAATTTTGTGTGCATTGCCAATTCCATTCTAAAACTTGTAAGTACATGTAATGTGTGTGGTAATTGTATTGGATTGGGTATGTAATTTGTAAAGATGTAAGTCTATGACATGTTGGAAGGAGTTTCAAGTTAAGAAGCCTGAAAGACCATAAGAAACAAGAGACAAGCTAAATTGAATATTTCAAGAAGCCTCATGCTCCCAAGACATGTAGCCCCAAGATGCCAACAAGTGAACTCCAAACTTAAATCCAAAGGTAAAATTGTTGGTAAGTGGTAATAGGGTGTTTGGGTATAGACTTAAGCTTAGGTGGATTCAGAATGACATAAAATGGATATACCCAAATTGTAGAGAAGGCCCCAAAAAGGTTGCACTAATTATGGAATAAATTGACAAAAATTAAGTAAAATAAAAAAAGTGGTGAAAGAAAAAGTGGCCTAACTTAAACAACCATAACTTTTGATCCCAATGTCTATTTGGGGCTTGTAAGTACTCAAAACAATTGGCACGACAAAATACTTTTGAAAATGAAAATTGGAGAATGAGCGCTCTGTTAATGTAAATTGTCAATTCCATATTTTGCAAAAGACATGGAGTGATAGATAAGGCATGACATAAGCATTTTTCATATCTCAGTCATGTCTATAATCATCAAGTGTTCTTGGTTTCCAAGAAGGAAGACAAGCACCAAGCACTTGAAGCTAAGGACGGATCCTTCCCCAAGTTGCTAAAGTCCAAGTATTGAGGACTCAAGCTTCATCACGATAAGGAAGGTATATGAAGGTATACATCATGATAAACCAAGGCTAAAATGAACAAAAGACCTTTATATGGCCTGATGAACCAACCTGTGCCACCTACATAGGTTTCCAAGTGTTTGAGAATAAGATCAAGGTAAAATGGTAGAAAAACAAGGGAACTGTATTGATCTAGGGTATGTCGGATCAATCCGCACTTAGCAGATCGACCCGTAAGTTACCAGATCGATCCGCCCCAAAAAGGTTGCACTAATAATGCACTAAATTGACAAAAATTAAGTAAAATAAAAGAAAATGAGGTGAAAGAAAATGGTCTAACTTAAAACAGTCATAACTTTTGATCCCAATGTCTATTTGGCGCTTGTAAGTACTCAAAACGATTGGCACAACAAAATATTTTTGAAAATGAAAACTGAAGAATGAGCGCTCTATTAATGTAAATTGTCAATTCCATATTTTGCAAAAGACATGGAGTGGTAGATAAGGCATGGCGTGAGCATTTTGCATATCTTAGTCATGTTTGTAATCATCAAGTGTTCTTGGTTCCCAAGAAGGAAGATAAGCACCAAGCACTTAAAGCCAAGGATGGATCCTTTCCCAAGTTTCCAAAGTCCAAGTATTGAAGACTCAAGCTTCATCACGATAAGGTAGGTATATGAAGGTATACATTATGATAAACCAAGGCTAAAATGAACAAAAGACCTTTATATGGTCTGATGGACTAACCCATGCCACCTATATAGGTTCCCAAGTATTTGAAAGTAGGATCAAGGTAAAATGGCAAGAAAATAAGGGAACCGTATTGATCTAGGGTATGTCGGATCAATCCGCAACTTACCAGATCAATCTGGCAAGGCTCGGGAGTCTCAGACTGAGACACCGGATCAACCAGGGATGCTGGATTGATCTAAGTGAATCAATCTGACATAGCCAGATCGATCCGACATTGCAGAAATTCAAAAAAATAATCCATTCAACATTTGCAATTTTTTGACCATTAGGAAAGATGCCAAATCAAGGGTGCAAGACTAAGTTCATCCCCTATAAGTATAAGAGAGCCTCTAATGAGCTCTATAACACTAGAGAACACACTTAAACACAAAAGAGAAGAGAGATTTGAAGAAGCTAAGGCATTTACACCTCTCAACTACCAAAGGCTCATCCTTATGAGCATTTATTGAAGATTTAAGAGCCTTTAAGTGCTTTCCTAGCACTCCCCATTTAAAGAACAAGAAGAGAGAAGCAAGGAAGCAAGGAAGCAAAGAGGCACTCTTGGAAGCTTGGTGGAACATATTACACACTAGCTCAACAAAGGAGCAACCACCATCAAGTGCAACAAGCAATACATCAACCTTAGTGAGGTAATTTGTATT